>PVKS010006356.1:14934-79039 GCA_004027875.1 Aplodontia rufa
GTGTGTGTGTGTGCATAAGGACTTGGAGGGTGTGTGTGTGTAAGGACTTGGAGTGTGTGTGTGTGTGCATAAGGACTTGGAGGGTGTATATGTGTGTGTGTAAGGACTTGGAGGGTGTGTGTGTAAGGACTTGGAGAGAGTGTGTATGTGTGTTTAAGGACTTGGAGAGAGTGTGTGTGTATGTATGGACCAGGAGGAGAGGGCACTGGAGGTCTATACAGGTGTCTTGAAAACCAAGTTTTCTGCTGTAGGTAGTAGAAATAGGTCTTCTGCATTTTGGGTTATGCTATGGTGGTTTTTTAAACCCAGTAGATCCATGCTTTAGGAATATTAATCTTGGAGCAGATGACTGGTAGCAGGGCCCCAGCCTAGGAGGCAGCTAGCTCTGACCTTATTGTCTGGGGACTGAGGAGAAGTCACAGGATGTGCATGGGGTGCAAGAAAGGTTGTGGACTGGTAGGACAAGAGGCTGGGCACACAGCAGAGATGGGGGACTGGAAATGGACACTTCAGTGGAGCATCAAGTGTTGGGCAGAATGCAGGTTCCAGGGAACATCAGCTGAGATGATGGGAGGGAGGGGCCTTAGGGAGTTGCCATGGCCAGAATCCTGCAGTGGGACAACCACGTGTTTGGTGTGGGATAAGGAACAGTAGTGGTCAGAGCAGAAAGAGGATTGGGAAGTCCAGATTAGCACAGGTGAGGGGAGGTATGGTCAACAGAAGGCATGAATTTGGCATTGTGGACCCTTAGGAGACGTTAGGAAGGACAGTGGGTCTGGTGATAGGTGTGGGTTAGGGGATCCTCAGGTGGATTTAGAAAGAGTACTTTGAATAGAGTCCTGGGAACAGAAGGTTGATGGTAGCGTTAAGGAGTAGGAGGGGAGAGGACACACAGAATTGGGAGCCCTTCTGAAAAGCTTGAAGGTGAAGGGGGATGCACAGGGACCAGGTGGGAGCTCAAGGTGACAGAATGTTAAGGAAGAGGGCCCTTTGTTCAGACTGAGCAAAGTGTTTGCAAGCCCAGGGCTGGGCACCAGCAGTAGAGCATAGGAATCTGCCATCCCCAGACCCTACGGGGAGGCTGATTGTTTGCTGGGACTGGGTCCGTGAGGGGACAGAGCCGACAATACTGGATTCATTATCTACCACTCTCTATAATGATAATTGATATCTGTATGATGGGTCTGGGGTATGACGAGTTCCCAGAGTGCCTTTTAAATCTCCAGTGAAAGAGTCAATTCTGCTCAGCAGAGTTTCTGAGTTACTTGAACTTCATTTCAGTTAAGCAAAGCTTTGTTAAG
Organism: Aplodontia rufa; assembly: GCA_004027875.1. Classification (NCBI taxonomy): domain Eukaryota; kingdom Metazoa; phylum Chordata; class Mammalia; order Rodentia; family Aplodontiidae; genus Aplodontia; species Aplodontia rufa. The sequence continues at coordinate 16,236 of PVKS010006356.1, forward strand.
TTAAGTGATTGAGAACTGCTGTTTAGGAAACATTGCTTTTTATCGTATTGCTCGACTTTGGAACTCAGCTCACCATTTGTTAAGATGTTTAGTCATTCTTGGCATGGTGAGGTTGAGTGGGCCTTGGATTTAGAATTGAACAGATCTGAGTTCCAATCCCAATTCTGCCATGTACGAACAGAGTGACCTTGGGCAATTAGTTCTTAAACCTCTTAGTAGCTTTGTTTCTTTATCTAAAAAAATGGGATAACTGTGGGTATAACTTGTCTCTGGGTTCCATCCCAGCACTGAGTGGAGCGGGGGGAGAAAGATATATATATATATATATATGAAAGGTGTAATATGTATATAAAGCATTTGGCATACAACAGTTAACAATAGTTGCTTTAATGAATACTAACCCCCTCTCCCCTGCTACTTGGTTAATCAAAACATGCATTGTAAAAAGGAGAGGGGTGGGTTCCTGAGTAGATGGGGATTGTGAGGAGTGGAGCAAGGTTGGCAGGTCGTGGAAGACTGTGCTAGTCAAAGAGAAATGTTCAGATTCACTGTGAGGACTATGGGCAAGGGAAGTGACAGCCTGAGTTCCTGGTCCCTGTGACTCTGAGCAAGTCTCTCCCATTGTGCTAGGCACAAGGTTGGTCCTCTGGGAGCACTTGTGTATTGACTGGATTTGCCTTCCTGGGCCATTTCTTCTCCTTTGTGGAGAAGACTGGTGGCTGGCACAGATGTGCCCTTTCACCCCTGCTCTTCCTGAAGTTCTCCTAAGGCCAGACCTGGACAGTGGGCTAGTTCAGTGTGATGCCCCTACCTGGGACCCTGAAGTCTGGTCCTCTGGCCTCACTGCTTCTGCCTTGGGCCCAGGGCTTTGTTGGCTTCTGTGAAGGGGCAGGACAAATGGAGGGTCTTTAAGAGGAGGTTGGCATTCCTATAAGTGATGATGTGGCTGCCCATGGCCCCTGAGTCACTCTGCTCAGCCCCTCTGCCTTCAAATGCAATTTCTTTTGAATGAGAAGAAAAGGCAAGGAATGCCCCTAAAGACGTCAGAGATGGAAAACAGACCCGTACTCTGCCCCTGCTGGAGGCCTGGAGCTGTTTTACAAGGCTCAGAGTCACTTCATTATATCAGGTACACCTCCTCACAGAGCATGACACGCAGTTCACATTCCAGAAGCTGCCATGTGAAGGGCAAATGAACTTACAAGGGCATTTTGATAGGTGTGCTGGAGCTGCCAAGGGGACCCAGCCACACCAGAGACTAGTGCAGCCCAGAGCCTCCCCTGCCCCCCCAGCAAGCTCCCCAACAAACCTCAGGTCATTTCTAGCCTGGAGGTGGGTGATCCAAGATCCTTAAAAGCCAATGCTGTCCAGGAGCATATTAAAAGAAGAAAAGAGAAGGCTAAAGTATCCATTGTGGATACAAAACAACAGTAGATCTGGTCAATTTAATATTTAGTAAAGACATTGCAACTGATTTCTTCTTCTTCTTCTTCTTCTTTTTTTTTTTTTTTTAAGAAAATAATTATAAAAGGGCACATGCCCCGGATGTAGGGATCTGGAAGTGCTTAGACAAGGATCCTGGTTTTAAAATGTGTGGTCATACAAATAAGCCCACGTAGATTATGTAGGAGAGTGTCCTCGTTTTTAGGGGAGGTGGGCTGAGGGATTCAGGGGTGGGGTGGGGTGTCATGATGTTGCAACATGCTTTCAAATGGTTCAGCAGATCAAAAATCCAAAACCAAAAACCAGGGTATATGTTTGCGTATGTGTTGAGAGAAAACAAATAAGGCAGATGTTAATCGTCACTGTGAGGGCTGCACTGGTATGCACTGTATTGTCACTTGAATTTTCCTGTGGTTTCACAGTTTTCAAAATAAGGTAAAAATAGAAAACACATGGACCAGATAGAGGAAAGTGAAAAGTTCTATCTCTGATCTCTGGGTGAAGACCATAAAGAAAGGTAGCAAGGTCAGAATGTATGTCATGAAGTGCTGGAATCTGGGTGAGCTGATGGTGTCAAACCCTGGCTGGCCCCAGATCACCCCCACTCCCCGGGAACATTGGAACATGGCTAATGAGCGAGGTTATGGTAGCTCCTTCCTGGGTTACACATGAGCATCTGTAAGCCCCATGACCTCCAAGCCGCCAGTGGCTCTCGGAAAATCCACAGTGTGCACATATTTTGCAGATGCACCAAAAGCACCCGTTTCTCTGTTGTCTGGTGGACAACGTAACCGGGAGGCTGATCCCTCCATCCCCCAGCCCTGACCCATCACACCCATCCATCCTGCTAGGACTGGAATCTTTTTCTGACCCTCTGAATGTTTTCTCAAAACCCCTGATCCTTTGATTACACCCACATCATGAGACTCAACGTGACATTTCCAGCTGGAGACTGTGCAACATAGTTCTAGCTGCTTCAGTTGGTTTTATATTTGTTCTGGAAAAAGCTCCAGATACCTTTGGTTAAAGCTCTTCCTGTTGGCTGCATTGGTGGGGTGGCTTCTTGCCCACACGATCCAGAAAGGGCTGCAGTCTGCAGGTCCCTGCACGTGGCTCCATTGGAAGGGGGACACTGGCAGGAGGGTGCAGCTTGAAGCAAGGACTCCTGGGGAGTTTGGAGGTTACTTCCACCTCAGCCTGTGTCACTTAGACGCAGATCCTCAGGAATCAGAGTGCAGAACTGTAGGGCTTTATTCTGCTTCTTTGGAGGTTTCACTGTTAAGGAGAGAAGGAATTGTGTTGTTTAGCTCCATTTTCCCCACTCTTATGAACTCATTGAAATGCTGTTACCTCTTAGGGATCTGGGAGGGAAACCCGCCCTGTGCTAAAATGTTAAGTACCCCACATCCTGGCTTTCTCATGAGGTTAGTCCTGTGTTTCCCCACTTAGGGCTCATGGAGATTCAGCACTGGTTCCCCTTGGGGTGGCTGGATTCCGAGCTGTGTCCCATCTCCTTGGTGATCCTTCCACCTGAGCCGCTGGGAATTCTCAAGAGGCAAGAGTCTGGTAACCCCAGATGAGCAAGGAGGGAGTGGACCCAAGGACCCTCACATCCCATTTTAAGTGAAAATGGTTGCCAGGAGAGGCACAGGAGGTAGTCTTGTTGGCTCAGGGACACATCTAATTTTAGCCAAGGGTGTGCTCCTCCCAAGCTGGCCCCAGCTTACTAATGGAAATTCCACAGTCTTGGGTTTAATGTGCGAGTGGTATAATGCCCAAAGTTTGCAAAGCAACGTATTTCACTCTCCTTCTTCTAAGAAATGCCCAGAAAACAGTCAGTCCTCTTGTGTTTTGAGAGTAGGTCAAAATTTCCTGGAGATTCCTTTTCTGTGATGGGCAGCGTGGAGTGGAAAGAAGAGCCGTAGGAGCCAGCCCTGGCCTGGCCTTTCTCTGTCTAAACTAGGGCAAGACAGGGAATCCCAGGGTCTCTACGTCTGAGGAGACCTTGGGTCATCTACCATTATGCAATCAGGGTGGCCTCTGTAAGAGAAAGAATATAGAAGTATCTTGTATTTGCAAATTTTCCAAAAATAAAAGACCAAGGGAACAGATTTCCAGATTGTCTTGGAAGGGAAGGTCCCTGAAGCTTAAGCCCCATTACCTTCATGGTACATCAGACACTATTCAGGTTACTATTTGCTGGCAAAGAAAGAACATTAAAACAATTTCATAAACTTTTAAAAAATTGGGATAGACATAATCTTGAAATAAGATGTTTAAAATGTTTAAAAAAGTGAACAAATTGAGCTTTGCGACCATTTTCATCATGCCATCAGGACTGCTTTGTGGCCAACAGTGGACAGTCTCCCCTGCCTCAGTGTCCTCATCTGTAAAAACAGGGCTAGCACGTCCCTATGCTGCTTCCCACATAGGACGTTTGTGAGAATTAAATTTAGAAATGTGCTTTGCAAGTGCTTGGGAAACCAGAAGGTGTTTTCCAGATAAACAATATACTATTGTAAGGGCAAAACTATAGTATATTTAGAACCTTCAGAATGTCACAGAAAGGGAAGTCCAAGTCCAGAGAAGAAGGTGCACATTTGCCCAAGAACACTTGGAGAAAGTCACGAGCGTGCAAGTGTCTTGACCTTTATTAGAGCGAAGGGGCGCATGCTAGTCTTTTTCCAGAAGGCTGAGGGGTCAGCATGGGACCCAGGCAGTGCTGCTTCAAACAGGCTGCGCACAGCTCATTAACGAGTGCTGATGTAGAGAATGTTCTGTGAATTGAAAATGAAAAGACTTCATCCTTGAAGTTGTTTTACGCTCCCTTTTGTCCTATTTTAACCCAACTCAACCGAGGCAGTTTGAATGCTGGATGGGACTGGGAGAAAGCCAGCCTTTCTCCTTGGCATGACTCTCTTCCCTGGATATCTTGGTTGGCCTTTACCAGGACAGTAAAGGGCAGGACCAGGAGTGGTGCCCCAAAGTGTATTCTCCTGGCTGCTTTCTAGTTCACGTGGAAGCCGGCAGCAACCCTAACCTACTGCCTTTTGGGCGGTCTATTAACAACTTCCCTTTTATAACTCCAAGGATGACTTTCGACTCTTTGGGACAGGGCCAAATTCTTAGAGACAATTCTTTCTTTCTCAGGTACTCATGTGAACATCAGAGAGGCTGGGTTGGGAACCTTTGTCCCCATTCCTCACTCTATGGGGAAGGGAGGCCAGGCTGCCCAGGAGTCCCATTCAGAGGCAGCCACAGCTGTCCTGCTGGCTGGGTGTGGGTGTCTGCTTGCACCTGGGTCCTGCATGGTGTGGGCCAGCCTGCCCGTCACATCTCTAGCAGTGGCCCTGGTCTTTGGGCTCATTCGGCATCTCGCGTGCACATGGTCAAGACTGGCAGCCCATGCGAGTGGGCAGACGGGTAGTGAGACCTAGATCAAGGGAACTGACGGTTTAGCATCACTGTGCTTGGTGAACTGCCTGACTGAGGCAGGAGAATGCTTACTCGATGAACTTGGCCTTGTCCCAGGGATACACTCCATAGACAGCTACTTTCCCTCAAGAAGATATTTTTTCCCCGGGTGTGACATTATCTCTCCCAACGTGTTCACTGTCTGTTGAGCAACTGCTGCCTCTGGCACCAGTCACCTTTGGAGCCAAGCTCAGCCACACCCAGGAAACTTCAGCCCCAGAGAAGAGCTAGGCGCTGGGAGGACCAAAAGTCCTGTTGGATTGCATCTGCCTCAGGGCAGAGCATGTCCTAATGCATTTTGGGTCTTAAAGAAAATGCGCCAAGTATGTCTAACATCCGACTCGGGAAACATGAAGCGAACTGAGCTGAGGGTCTGCAGCCTGAAATCCTCTCTCTGGCTTTGCTTCCTACCCAGAGGGCCTTGGGGAAAGCTCTGTACCCTGCCTGCCTCCACTGGGTCCAGGGCTGCCAGGTTAGACTAGATGATCCGGATTGGCTTTTAAACCTTCCAGCTGGAGGCACTGCACCTAGCTGTACTCTGAGGACTCCTTGGCTTCCAGAGGGAGCATTCATTAAATACCGATTGTGTGCTGAGGCTATGAGCTAAATTGGAAGAATAGGAGACTAATGTGAGGGAAGGTCATATCTAGTATAGTTTTGTTTTGCCAACTGTGTGCCCTAAAAGGAACCCCCTGAATTTGAGGCTAGGGTAAATTTCTTCTCTGTTCCTGGAATGTTCCAGAATCCAGCCTGACTCATGGAATAGCTATACAGGAAGGCAAAATGTTGGATGTGTTTTCTGATCTTGCTCTGGCTCTGCATACTTCTTGTCCAGGGTGTGCGCCAAGGCCTGTCAGGAGGGACACATACGGAAAGAGAGTTAGGCTGAGAAATCATCACCTCTGAAGAACAATGGTGCAGGAGGCTGAGTACAGCGTGTGTTCTCTGCAGCTCCACAGCCCAGCCCGATGGTTTTTCCAGGAGGATGCAAGGCCATCAGTGGTCTCCGCCCCCCAATCTGTCCTCACCCGGTGATCTCTATCTTTGTCAACCTTCGTCATCAGGGACCCGGATGAGAGACTTGGGTATGCAGCCCAATTCCCAATTAGGGATTTTCAGTACTTTCAGGAAGATAAAATTATTTGGGTTGAATTGTTAAGGCAGATTGTTTTCACAGTATTCCAAGCAGTGAGCTTTCTCACAGGAAATATCAGATCAGGCAATTATAGTCAAGTTTTCCACATCCTTAAGAGCAAAGGAAAGAGAGAAACAGTTAAAAAAAAGATTCCTTTTATATGTTGAAGGTCAACAGTTAGAGAACTGGCAACATGAGATGTAAAACAGCTCTGTGGAAGTCCCTACACGTCACGTCCCGCAGGGCACACAGTGACTTTTCCATGGCTGAAGAGACCCCATGCTCTTCATGGCTTGACTTGAAAAATGCCTGCTGATCTGGTAGCTGAGCGAGGCAGAGGAAGCCCCACGAGAGGCCTGGACGCCTCACATCCACGAGAATGATTGCCCAGGGGTGAAGGCACGGGGGACTCCTTTCCTCTCCCTAGAATTGGTTTCCTTGTTGGTAACACCAAAGGTCCTGCCAGGCGATGTCTCCGACGTCTCAGAGCCCCCAAGTCTATCCCTTGAAGGGCTTGGCTGGGCTCTGTAGGAGGCAGAAGAGAAGTGAGGAAGAGGACAGTGAAAAGAAAAAGGAATCCTTTCTTGTATAGAGAACTTAGATGTTTTTATTTATTTTTATTTAAATATTTATTTATTAAAGAGAGAGGGACAGAGAGAGAGAGAGAGAGGAGAGAGGAAGTGAGAAACAATTTTTATTTAGTTTTTCATGTGGCCTTCGTTGCTCCGAGACTTTGCTGTGTACGTGGTACTGGGATTTGAACTTCGGTACTCGCGCATGCCAGGCAAGTGCCATCACTGCTCCAGCCCAAGAACTTAGATGTTTTTAAAAAGTCCTTTTCCATCATCTTGCCCTCAGGGACGCTACTCACAAAGACTTAAGTGCGAGAGGCTGTGCAAAGTTCCTGGTGGGAAGGTGTGGACGTGCGGTGAGTCTGGAGGGCCCAGGATCATGCGATGTCACGGTCCTGACAGCCTCTCAGCGATGGCCAGCTGAAGGGGAGGGGAGACTCGGCCAGCCAGTTGCCCGGTGATATCAACCTTCTCTGGCGTGCGCTGCTGGAGCCTTGGCTGTTCTGGTTCTCCGGGAGAGCTGCACTCACCCCGGGGCTGTCAGGTCCACTCGTCTTTTGCACTGCCTCAAGTGTTCTCCAGTGTAGAGGAGCTCCCTGGATGCTGGGCATGCTCATTTTGTTACCGCCTCTAATGGGATGCTTATACTGCATTGGTTTTATAGATAATATTCTTTAGAGCTCAAATATATATGTATCAAGTAAGAGAAAAGCCTTCCCCTCCCTTGAGCTTGCTAAGTATTTTTTAGAAACACGTATAGGTATTTATTTTGTTTTTTACCAAGTGCCTTTCTGCATCTTTTGAGATTATTTCACATTTTTGAACCTCTAACCTGTAGGTGTGAATTATATTATTAAATTTTCTACTGTTATTTATTTGTTTAGAGGGCTGATGATTAAACTCAGGACCTCATACATGCTATGCTAAAGCTCTACTACTGAACTACACCCTCATTCCCTTGTTAAAATATCCCTGCATTGCTACTTTGCCGTGATTTTCTCCAAACTCATGGTCCATGCAAGTTGTCTGTTTTTTTTTTTAATATTGTGTACTTATGTGTGCAAGCACTCCAGCTACTGAGCCACCACTCCAGCCCCTCACATATTATTATTTTTTGTTTTTTTGAGAGGGACAGTGAGAGAGGAAGAGAGAATCCATTTTACTTAGTTTTTCATGTGGCTTTCATGGCTCAGACACTTTGTTGTGCATGTGGTGCTGGGGTTCAAACCCGTATCCTCGCGCATGCCAGGCAAGTGCTCCAACCGCTGAGCCCCTTAGATACTATTCTTAATGTGTACTTGACATATTAACTTGTTTGGTTGTCAAACCATCGTTTATATGAAAGAGGACTATTTTATAGACAAGAAAACTAAGCTGCAAAGAAGCTGGAACTTTACTCCCCTGTGCACAAGTGTAGTGCTGTACATTTGGAGTGCAAATTGGGGGAGATTTTACTCTCTTTGGTGGAACATGATCAGTAAAACTATTTATGTGTATGTTGCATATATATATGTTGGGGTGGGAAATAATCAATGATTTTTTTTTTTTTTTTTTTTTTTAGAGAGAGGGACAGTGAAAGAGAGAAAGAGAGAATCAACCAATCAATTTTATTTAGTCTTTCATGCGCTTTTATTTCTCCAACACTTCGCTGTGTGTGTGGTGCTGGGGTTTGAATCTGTATCCTTGCACATGCCAAGGAAGCGCTGTAACCGCTGAGCCGCTGCTGATTTCATTAAAGCCGCTTCAATTTCATTAAAGGTTTGTTTTTTTTATTAGTCTCTTCAAAGAACAAATTTTGAGGGTTGCTGAATCTGTTTGCTGTCAGAGGAGGTTTGTCTTGAGTTCGTTTTCCCTTGCTTTCTGCTCTCTTGTCTGTTGGAGCTGGGTGCCTCGCGCCTCACTGACTCTCAGGGTAACTGGAGCCTTTGTGCTGTGTTTCCCTCCACGTGCCACCTTAACTGTTTCCCACAAGATTTTACAAGCTGTGTTTTTAATGTTGAACTCTTTGAAATGTTTTCCAGTTTCTACTACTGTTTTTTTAAAATTTACTGATACAAAATTGTTTTTTGGGCTGTATAGGGGAGCTCTGTCTTTATTGTCAAATCTTTTAAAATTTCTTTGGAATCAAAAATGCAGTTTGAATTTTTTTGAGATATGATTTATGGCCCGCTATACGATCAGCTGTTGTAAGTACGCCATGTGCACTTGTGAAGAATATGTATTAGTTAGTTAATAGTTGGATGTGTTGGATCAAGCTTGTTATTTTGATGTTCAGATCTTCTCTATTCTTATTCATTTTTTTCTGCTTGATTTATTAGGTGCTGAAAGAGATATGCTAAAATTTCCTTTCATACTCATGGATTAGACAATGTCTCCTTTTGTTCTATCTACTTTAGGTTATATATTTTAAGATTCTGCTGTTAGGAGCATGGAGGCTCCTGGGGCTCAATTTTCCTGTTGATTTTTTTCCTTTTGTTATTCCGTAATTTGTAGGTTTATCACTAATAATGCTTTTAATTCTGGAATAGTTAATCTAATAATGGTTAGCTATGCTAGCTTTTAAGTGGCTGGAATACAAGTGGGATATTTTTCTCTCAGTCTTTACTATGATGCTTTTTTTGAGAGAAGGAAAGTGAGAGAGAGAGAGAGATATATAATTTTTATTGAATTTTTTTTCACATGGCTTTCATTGCTCTGACGCTTAGTTGTGTATGTGAGTGCTGGGGTTTGAACCTGTGTACTTGTGCATGCCAGGCAAGCGCCGCAACCGCCGAGCCACTGCTCCAGCCCCTGATGAGGTTTTTGTCTTGAAATAGCACATAACTAATTAGAAAAAAAATCTCATTTGATCATCTCTTTTAACTGCAAGATTGATCAATGTTTATAGCAGTACAATTCTCAATAGCCAAGCCACCCTATGTGCCTTTCAGCAGATGAGTGGATAAAGATAATATGGTATATATATACAATGGAGTATTACTCAGCCATAAAGAAGAATGAAATTATGGCATTTGCCAGTAAATAGATGGAAACAGAGACTATCATTCTAACTGAAATAAGCCAGACTCAAAAAGACAAAGGTCAAATGTTTTCTCTTGTATGCAGAAGCTAATCCAAATTAAGAAAAAAGAAGGAAGGAAGGAAGGAAGGAAGGAAGGAAGGAAAACAAAGAGAAGTGGATGGGAATTCCATCAAAATAGAAGAAAGATCAGTGGAATAGAGGGAAAGGAGCAGGAAAAGGGGGAGTACTGGGGAGTGACTTAGAGCAATTATATTCCACACTTTTACCATTATGTCAAAATGAATCCTCATGGTATCTGTAATTAAAAAGAATCAATAACATTTTTGTCTTTATTGTAAATATTATAATAAGTGCTTATAAATGATTGATATATCTGAATATATATGTCCTGTTACATTTTATACTTTCATTTTGCCACAACTTTTCTTTGTTTCTTTTCGTTTGAATTGGCCGTTTAACAAGGAACAAGTGAGTGGCATTTAGTGCATGTGGAACAGCTCCTCTGTCAAGTTCTGAAGCATTTCCATCTCTTCCAAGTCAGATCCCTTCCATCAGGCATTTCAGTCCATTCCTCCTCTAAACTCTCAGTCCCTTGCAGCCTACAGTGTGTGAGAATTCACATAAATGGAATTATATGATATAATATGTGACCTTTTGTGTCTCACTTCTTTCTCTAGGCATAATGTGTTGGAGGTTCGTTCACATTGTACCAATTATTTCTTTCCCTTTTGTGGCAGCATAATATTCCATTGTGTGGATGTCTGACATTTTGTTAATCCACTCATGTGTTGATGACATTGGGGTTGTTTCATCTTTTGACTGTCTCAAATCATGCTGCTGTGAACATCTGCATGCATGTTTTTACATGAATCCCAGTTTTCAGTCCTTTGGAGCTAGATACCTAGCAGTGTAACTGCACAGTCAGATGGTAATGGTAAATTTGATTTTAGAGTTTTGTTTTTTTTAAATTAGAGCATTATATAGTTGGGTTCATTTGGATAAAATCATGCATGCATGGAATTTGATTTATTCCATTTCAGTCCCTGATGCCCCAGTTCCCTTCACTCCTCCCTCCCCCTGTTTTCCTTCCTCTACTGATCTTCCTTTCTCACTTGCTTATTTTTTTCTTTAAGAGAGCAGGACAGTGAGAGAGAGAGAGAGAGAAAGAGAGAGAGAGAGAATCAATTTTATTTAGTTTTTCATGTGGTCTTTGCTGCTCTAAAACTTCATTGTGTACATGGTGCTGGGGTTTGAACTCGCATACTCGCACCTGCCAGGCAAGCACCGTAACTGCCGAGCCACCGCTCCAGCCCCCTTTCACTTGCCTATTTACTTATTTTTGATTAGTGCTTTGTACACACATACATAAGGGTTGAATTTGCTGTGGTATATTTATGTGTGCGCATAGTGTGACTTTGTTAAATTCATTTCTGATTTCCTTCCCTTTCTGCCTCTTGGTCTCCTTCTTCTACTCCACTGATATTTCCTATATTTTTCTGATATCCAGTCTCCTCCCCATGCTGCTTTTTCCCACTTATGAGAAAAAACATTCAACGCTTGATTTTGAGCCTGGCGTGTTTCACTTAGCACAAAGTTCTCCTTTTCTGTCCATCTACTGGCAAATGCCATTACTTCGTTCTTCTTTGGGGCTGAGTAAAACTCCATTGTGTATATGTGTCATGGTTTCTTAATCCATTCATCTGTTGACCAGCAGCTGGGCGGGTTCCATAATTTGGCTATTGTGAATTGTGATGCTATAAACGTTGAAGTGGCTGTTCTGCTACAGTATGCTGATTTTAGTTCTTTTGGATGTATACGGAAGAGTAGGATAACTGGGTCCTACAGTGGTTCCCCTCCTAGTTTTTTGAGGAGTGTCCATAATGCTTTCCAGAGTGCTTGCACTAATTTGCAGTCCCACTAACAATATATGGGTGTAAGCTTTCCCCCCCACGCATGTTGCCTGCATTTATTATTTGTGTTTTTGATTTTTGCCATTCTGCCTGGAGTGAGATGAAATCTTAGTGTGGTTTTGATTTGCATTTCCCTGATTGCTAGAGATGTTGAACATTTTTTCGTTTATTTGTTGGCCATTTATGTTTCTTCTTTTGAAAAGTGTCTGTTTAGGCCCTTTCCTTGGGTAATGGTAAACTATTTGAGGGACTGCCAAACTGTTTTCCAGCGACAGTTCCTTGTGAATTAACCGATATGTATTTTTCTTCTCTTTTCTAATTTGGAAATTATACTTTATATATTCAGGGTTTTAGCAGTTTCTTTTAAATTTTTAATCATAATCAGCTTAAAGTTCAACTTTCATCAATCTCTATCCTCTCAAAAAAAATGCAAGGATTTTAGAAAACTTTCCTTCTGATGATCATTCCCTCTCCATATTCCCTATTTATCATTGTCTATCATTAGCTTCACTTTGTTTTAACTATCCCCAAATGAGTGGCTACTGTAATTATTCCTACTGCTTTTATTGCGTGTTGTCATTTAGGTTTAAGTGGCTGCAGTTTCTTTTCTCACCATTGCTCCTATTGCACTTTCTTCTGGGTTCCATTTCCTTCTTCCTGAAATAAACCCTTTAGTAGTTCATTCAGTGAAGGTAAGTGATAAGTAAACTTTTTTTTCATCTTTAACTAAAAATGACTCCACTGTGACCTTACCTATAATGATATGTTAGCTGGGAATTTCCAGGTTGACAGTGGCATTTTCTTGGAGCTCTGAAGATGGTATTTCATTGTTTTATGGCCTTTATTTTTGCTGTTGAGGTCTATTGTATAAATCATCGTTGTTTGTAGGTCTTTGACCTTTTCCCTAAGACTCTTCCCATTCTCTTTGGTATTCTGGTGGTTGCAGTATGTGTGTAGGTGTGTGTTTATTTTTACGTGTTTCATTGGAGCTTGGTATGTTTTTGTGAGGATTCATGTCTGGATAGTTCTTAGCAGCTGTGTTTTCAACACTTTCCTCTCCAACACCCTCTTTCTTCTTTCCTTCTGTAAGTCCTTTTAAACTCATATTGGACTTCAGTAACTTCCTCCCTGTCTTTCATTTTCTCCTTTATACGCTTCCTTTCTGTCCTGATTGAGTTGTATTTGGGATAAATATCATCTGATAGCTCCTTATACTTCATTAGCTCTTTGTTGTATCCAATCTACTGTCTGAATTTATCAATAGTGATTTCCTAACTTTGGAAAAACTTAAATCTGCAGAACAGTTGAAAGAATAGTATTATGAATACCTGTACGTCCTTCCCCTAGATTCAGCAATCACTAAGATTTTATTGAAGTGTTTTCTCTCTTTCCTCTCCAATATGTACCATATGTATTTATATATTCACACGTTTGATTTTTGTTTGAAAGTGAAATTCAGATATAATGGCATTTCACCTGTAAATATTGCAGTATGGTCTCCTGTGGACAAGAACGTTCTCCTACACAACCACAGTCTCATTATCACACCCAAGACATTTCACATTAATTCAGTAACATCATCTAACACATAGTGCATAACCAAATTTCTCCCAAACGTCTCCCAAATGTTCCTTCAGGCCTTATTATTATTTTTTTTTCAATCTAGGATCCATGCAAGGTTCACCCATTGTTTTGGTTGACATCTCTCTGTGGTCTATTTTACTCTCAAGTAGTTTTAGTTTTTCACCAAGACCATAGACGTGTTGTCTTAAGGACACCCTCATTCCAGTCTGTCTCCTTACCAGGTTTACATTAAGCCCTTTCTGGGCTGGCACAATATCTGTGTGATATCTGGGTCAACGCACGCCAGGAGCTCATAATATCAGTTCGTTTTATTTTTGGTGATGTTAAGCAGGATCTCTCATAAGGTGATGTATGTCAACCTCCCCACTGTCATAAAGATAACTCCCCTTTTTGCAATTAGTAAGTAATTTGTAACTTTCAGACCAAAATATCCTGTTCCTCAAAAAACCATTTGTCTAGTGGTAATAGCACCCACCGATGATCTTGTTCCATAAATGATTAAATTGTTATTAAATGGTGATTTTTTCCCCAATGTTATTATTTCTTCTACATTTGTTAGTTGATAGTGTTATGTAGAGCAGAACTTTCCTGTTCTCTCTCTCTTGCCCTCTCCCTCTCTTCTTTCCTCATGGATATTGTTAATATTCAACATGTCGTTCGTCACCAGCATTATATACCCATCAATTAATTATTGCATGACTGCAGAAACTGCTCATTCTTTTTTCACAGTGTCTTCTTTTCTCATCATTCCCATTCCATTTTGAAAAGTTTTCTCTAATCTCTGTGCTTGGCAGTGTCTCTCTCAGGTTGTTCCCGAGTTCTTGAGAGCCCTGCTTGCCGTCTGCTGGTGTTCTCCCACGGTGTGTTGTTCTCTCCCGTGTTCAAAGTCTTTTGTTTTCAGTGGAAATAAAAAAAAATTACATTGCTTTTGGTGAGATGAGCTGAGGATGTGACTAAATTGGGAAAAATTGCAAATTGTGTGTTAGTTTCCTATATTCTAGATTCTTGTGTCGCATGAGCGGCGGGGTGGGGGACTGTTTGAGCTGCATTGACACCGGGTTCTGACACTTTGGGGATGATAGAGAGTAGGTTATCAATACCTTCATTCTAAGGAGACACCTTTCTTTTGGAACCCATAACTGATTCAGCCAAGTGCCCAGGGGCAAACACAGAGGAACGGGGCCATTTTCCTGTCTATGTCGTGATAAGAGCTGGAGGATAACTGCTGAGAGTCAGGATGCCAGGGAAAAAAGTATCTCCCAGTAAGCTACGAATGGGGCACGTCAGTCCTTTGGGGCCCCCATACCCACTCAAGCTCCATGGTGAGTGGAAACCTCTGGCTTCGACCATTGCACAGATGAAGAGCCGGATGCCCTCAGAGGGTAAGTGTCTTGCCAAGGCCACACAGAGTAGGGGAGAGCAGGGACAAGAATCCCTGTCTCTGAGCAGCTCTTTTTATTCAGCCAAGGACTCAATTACTCAGGGATTGAGTCTTGATCCTGGGTGGCCCTGAACGCACTGCCCTGACCCTGGTCTCTCTCTGTGGGGCACAGGGAGGAGCTGGAGTGGGAGGTGGAGGCCTCAGATAGAGTTGACAAGCTGGGTGTCTGCTGCCTGGTCCCCATGGATCTATCTGATTATCAGATGCACACTTTGACGCAGGTGTCTGGGCTGTCTGCACAATTGCACTTTGAAAGTGCATTTCGAGCCCCTTGTTTTTTCTGGTTATTTGTTGTTCATAACAGCGTTCACACAAAGGCGAGAACATGCTTTTAAATTGACCTTCTAAACTCTTCAATGCTTATGTCACAAAGGGACACATGAAAAGAACAATAAGCCCTGTCCCATGTGTGAACATTACTTGAAGTCTCCTCTGGTGAGGTCTATGGGAAACAGGCACAAAGCTTCTGAGCCGCCCTTGCAGCTGATGGATGGCCCTCGGAGTGGAAGTCTTATGACCAGGGAGAGGCCATGCTGTTTCCTGTGTGGCAGGCACATCAACCCCACCCTCTTCATCATGGCTCAGGGTCACTGCTGCCCTCAGGAGCCTAGGGGAACACTAGGGACAATCAGATTTTTATCCTATGGTTCACAGGGGGTCATGGAGGTTTCTGTGCAGGAGAAGGACATTCCAATTGGAGGAAAGATCAGAAAGGAGTATTCCAAGCTGGTGGCCTGATTCTGAGTCCTGATTCTAGCTCTTCTAAATAGTGCAACCTTGTGTAAGTCACCAAGCTTCTGCGAGAAGCACTTGGGCATTCAGCACCCATTCATGGAGCACTGGATCCATGCTGAGCCCCAGGACCCGGGAGACCAGGAGAATCCTTCAGTCCTTTCTTCCTCCTTGGTGACAGTTCTTACCAGGTGTTTTACTTTCCCCTCACTGCTTCAGCAAATTACCAAAAGCAGTGGCTTCACACAACAAGAAGTCATTACCTCCCAGTTCCAGAGGGCTGATGTCTGAAATCAGTTCTACCGGGCTGACGTCGGGAGCTGGCAGGACTGGCTGTTTCTGGAGCCTCCTTGCCCTCTCCACCCTCTGGTGCCCACCTGCACGCCTGTTTGTGCCAGTCCCTCCACCTGCGAAGCGCAGCACTCCCGTCTCTGCTGTTACCTCCACGTCGCCTCCTCTTCGGTGTCAAGTCTCCTTCTGCCTTTTCCTTATAAGGATTTTGTGACTACCTTGGTCCCTCTCGGAGAATCCAGGATGGTGTCCCCATCACAAGGTCCTTAACAATCCCATTTCAAAATTGTTTTTGCCTTCTAAGATTTGCATGTCCTGGGGATTGGGACATGCACATCCCTGGGGGCCACTTGACCACACCACGCTGCAGGCAGTTGATGGTACATATCCAGGTCTCCTCTGGGTAGGGACATAAGCCTGCCTGATTACCCCCACACGTGCTGGGTGAGTGAGTGATGACATGAATAACAGCATGCTTGGGAGCTGAGAAGGAAGGAGGGAACATTCCAGTTGGGCTTTTGGGGATTAGTATGAGTTTGTCAAAGGGCGTTCTAACTGGAGTGAGCTGCTTATGAACAGGTGTAGGGCTTGGGCTAAGATATTCAGCATAGAATAAAAGCAGGTGGAGTATGGTGAGTCAGAGTGAGATGAGGCTGGGCAGTAGGTGGCCAGGTCAGGGAGAGCCTTGGAGGACACTCTCGTGGACCTGATTTTATCTTACAAGGAAGCTATATTTGTGGTAGTTATGGCCATTACCTTCGGAATTACTGTTTGAGTTTAACTTCCTGTGCTACCATTTACCTGCCGTGTAATCCTGGGAAAATTACCAACCCTTTCTGAGACTGAAGTACCTGCTTCATAAAGCTATTCTGAGAAGCAGATTTCTGAGGTTTGCGAAGCACTTAGCAGAGGCCAGAAGGACTTTGCTGTTGTGTTACTGTTTTTCTAATAAACATCAATATTGCTGTTCATAGAGATGGTGGGGATGATGGGGAGCCTGTGGAGACTTGCAGTCAGGTAGCAGTGTCCATGGTCAGACTTACTCTGCAGAAAGATGACATGTGAAGGTGCAGGGGTGGGGGTGGGTGAGCAGTGGGCCACACTGGTGGCCAGGAAAACAGTGAGGAGGCGATTAAGACAATCTAGGTGAGACATGAGGAGGCTGAGAGCGTCAGTGGGTTCAAGACAGATGCTGGTGGACCCAGGTATTCCTGAGTACCTGCTGTTCCCTGCCCATAGAGGCCACCTGGTACCATGGCTTCCATGCTCACTGAGCCACAACAAGGGGAAGGGACCTTGCCTTAGTCTGCAGATGAGATGGTAACTGGAGGAGCAGACAGGGAGCTCAGGTCCTCAGTCTTTAGCTGGAGAGCAGGTGTGGCGCGGAGGATTCTGATTTATACGCATTCAGTTCTTCCCCGAGGGCAGCTGGCTCCCCTTCCACATCTTTCTCCCCAGCCCTCCGTACCTCGACCTCTCTTCAAGCTTGTCTTTGCCATTCCCCATAAAGATGCCTGTAGAATCCTGGAGGTGTTGAACTGAGGGAGCTCTGGATTTGAATGGGGGAGAAGGACTTGACCAGGTGGGGAGGACTGTTGGAGGATGGGTGCCTGGGCGGGGGACGGGGAGCTGAAATCGGTCCAAGGCAGCATGTGCTCATGGGTTGAGGACAGCACGTACTCTCGGTCCTCCATTCACACCCTTCATACATCTTCAGGAGGAAACTGGTTCAATAGCACACTGTGGCGAGATGACGATTGTTACTTCAATTGTGTCTTACCCTGCAAGGAGGTTGAGGAAGAGATATTTCAATGCCACATTCAAAAGAGCCGTCATTTTTTTTAACACAGTGAATGGGTTTTCAGAGTGTGATGTAATATTGTTATTTTTAATAAGTTCTTTAAAAAATTCTTTCCCTTTAGTTTAGATTGATATATGCTAGAGGAAAAATAATCTAAGGGTGCTACCATACAGGTGGACCATTTTAAGACATCTGTGTGTGTATACTTGAATTTACAAATCAGAATCACAGGGCAATTTTTCAGGTGACAGAAAGATATAGGACATGTCGGTCCATTTCAGAGGTCTCTTATAAATGGCAACTGGTGGCTTTACAGGAACCCTGGAAGAGAGAAAACAAACAGCTCACAGATTAAATGAAAAAACTCCTATGCAGTGATTACAAGAGCTTGCTCTCTTTGTGGATGTGTGTCTCCCAGCAGCATCATAGTGACCTCATGAGATGTGTTGGAATTCAGTGCTTGGCAGGTGTCAAAATATAGTTCACCATCCTGCATTGTCTGATATGGGTGCCTCTTGGTGAGAACACAACATTGACAGGCACCTTGGAGGCCATTTGCTCTCATCCCTGGTGGAGCCTATCCTGAGTGATGGGAAGGAGCCCGTTCAGGGTGGACATTGGGTGGCCAGGCCAGTGCTGGAAAGAGCCCCTCGCTGGATCCCCATCCAGCATTCCCTGCAGTCTTCTCTGCTGTTTGCATTCTTGCATTCTTCTCTTTCATTCTCTAGTACATTGATTGATGTTTTCTTTCTTCCAGGAAAAATCAGCCGCTGGTGTCTGGCAAGGTGGATGATGACCTGGGTGGCCTGCAGCTCGGTAGGTGTGGCCAGTGCCTCTGTGCTGTGCCCATCAGTGTCCCCCTCCCCTCCGATTGCTCTGCCTGGGGTGTGGGGGCTCTCTCCTGGCTGGGGCAGGAGCTGCTTACATCCCACATGACCTCCTTCTCTGTTGATGTCTTCTTCAGCTGCCTGACTTTTTCTCCTGGAGAAATCCTCATGGGAAGGCTGGTCGTTTCTGTGTGCACCCTGGAGGGCCAGGGGAGCCCTTTCTGCATTTGCAGTTTTTTTTTTTTACAGCCTACTGAGGTTTTCAAAAGATAGTTCTAGGTCAAAATATGAGTATAGCTCTGCCTAGGAAGGTTCCTCCTTTTTAGAAGTTTATAAACAATGGGGAGAGAGGAGAGGAGGGAGAAATAGGGAATGAAATGACCAAGTGACACTCGGCACATGCATGAAAATGCCACCATGCATTACGATTGTGTATATAACTATTAAGGCACCAGTGCAAAACCAAATTAGAAGGAAGATCAGCAGAGCAGAGGAAAGGGACCGGGGAGGGAGGAGGGAGAATAGGGTGCAGACCTGGGGACCGAAATGGAAACAGCTGTGTTGTATGCATTTGTGGCTGTCGAAAATGAACCCCACTATTACGTATACTAAATGCACTAAAAAGTTAATAAACTTATTATCAAGGTGTAGAATACAATAGCAAAGTGTGTAAGGTTGCACACACCTTCAGAGTTCAACCCTGTGACTTTCACATGTGGATCCATCCACGGAACTGCTAAGATCAAGATAGAGAATGTTTCCTTCCACGCTTGTTTTGAAGTCATTTCTCCCTCTCTCCCTCTCTCCCTCTCTCTCCTTCTCTCTCTCTCTCTCTGCAATTCTGTACCCTTGAAGACTGAGGCTTGGCAGAAACGGCTGTAGGACTAAGGACAGCTGACCGAGGACTGGGCACAAAGGGGCGGACTTGAGTGCCGTTGCCTTTGCTCCCCTCCTGGAAGCCAGCCACTCACTGGGCCCTTCTGGCTGAGGAAAGCTGTTCTCACAGCTTTTCTTCTCCCCTTTTTAAGCATTCCCTTTTAAGCTGCGGGAAGAGAGCATGCTCCCGTTAGAAGTTCCTCGCGTGAGCCCTGCACCCGACAGTCTGCTTTGATCAAGTTGAAAGCCAGGGGCAGGCTTC
This sequence comes from Aplodontia rufa, assembly GCA_004027875.1. Taxonomy (NCBI): domain Eukaryota; kingdom Metazoa; phylum Chordata; class Mammalia; order Rodentia; family Aplodontiidae; genus Aplodontia; species Aplodontia rufa. Next base: position 35,606 of record PVKS010006356.1, read on the forward strand.
TGAGCAGTGCAGGCAGCGCTTTGTTTATGCTGCTTAACGACCTTCAGAGGTAACGGAGCCTCTGAGTTTTAATCACCAGAAATGGCTGGTGTGCCGTTTGGTCCTACCCGGGAAGGGCACGTTTCTGTACATAGCTCTGCAGAGTGAAAGATGGAGTCCGGAAGCTCTGGCATTCACAGCCTTCTGGGAGGTGCTGTACTTGAAGATTTTCTGGTGAAAGCCACTCGCGTTTGGACACAAAGCAAAGCAGCTCCCAGCCTTCAGAACCCAGAGAGCGTCTGGGAAGGAAGGCCTTTAGCATTTCTTAGAAGCCAGGTGTTTGAAGTGTGTGTGTGTACATGTGTCTCCCTAAGAGAGGGAGACAGACACCCTCTCTGCTACTGCTCAGCTGGAGATGTAGAGAAGGAAAAGGAGGTAAAGGGTAAGAGCGTAGGGAACCCAATCACTAAGAGTTTATGGAAGAGAGAAAAGTAGAGATATCTTGTGGGGAAGGGGGTACAGCGGTGGTGTAGGAAAAAAGCATTGAATTTGGTGAGAGGTAGAGGAGTGGCTTTCCCATGCACACCCTAATCCACTTTTCTGTGGACCAATTCAGGGAACTTTCGTTAGCAGTTCCCGGCCTGCCTAGGCGTGGGCAACGACCTGCTGAAGGCAGTCCCAGGTGAGCAAAGGGGGGGGGGTTGGATGGGACCCAAGAGAGGTGTCTTCCCATAGCAGCACATGAAGCACATGACCCCTGTGCTCAGCTGCTTCAAGAGACAAGAAAACCAAGTCCTGTGGTGGGTTCTGGAAGTTTCCATAACGAGGTGGCATTTAGGATGGACTTTGAAGGATGGGTAAGGTCTTGCCAAATAGGCATGTGGCAGGAACTGTGTGGGCAAAGACCTAGAGAGAGAGAAAGAGAGGGAGAGGATGACCAGAGGAGAGTGAGCTGGAGGGAAGGGGGTGGTTGGTGGGACACAGCTGGAATGAAGACCTGGGCAGGTGGAGGGCTGATTGCTGAAGGGTGGATGGGAAATCATCTTCATTATCTGTGCTGTGTGTTTGGGGCTATATCTAGATATAGATATAGGATAGGTTTGGGGGTAAGAACCTGCACTGTGGAGACTGGAGAGGGGCTGTTGGGATACTGCAGAGTTGGGATGGGGCCCTGTCCTCTCTGGGAAGACTTCTGGGTGTTTGAGGATTCTACTTCAATACCACCTGTCTGGGATGCTTCCCTGGCCCATAATGGAAAAATTCATTGCCTTGCCCCTGAAACCTTGCACTGGTCCCTCTTCCTGCACTTTGCCATATCGTGTTAAAGTTTGGCACTGTCTCCCCTCTGGGCAGGGAGCTCCCTGGAGGCAGCAGTGGGACCTTCTTCATCCCTGGACCTCCTTTGTTGCACACCAGTCATCCGTGAAGTGGAGAGAGGAGGCTGGAGGGGGCAGACACAAGACATTCTGCAGGCAGAATAATCCAGAGGCTGGAGCAGCATTGGGTGGGCGAGGGTTGTAGTTTCAGCCTGGGACGCTGGTGGAGGGCTTGGGGAGAGATGGAGTCTTTTATCAAAACCAGAGCCTGGAGGAGGGCTGAGCTTCTAGTGTTGGGCACTTCCAGAAGATATCTTGACCCACTAATATAGATGTGATATTCAAATAGCTCATACAGGAGAAGAGCTTTCCATAAAATCCAAAGAATGAGCATTATTCTTCCTGGTATCTTTAACTCCTACTTGAAGCACAATATATATTTTGTATATTTTATGTGTATAAAATTTGTGTATTTTATGTGTGTGTGTGTATATATATACACACACACACATAAAATACACACACACATATAAAATTTTTATTTCATTTCTTTTCTTCCAAAGGGTAGATAAAATGGTGGTATGGGAATACAAAACCCCTTGCTTCTTTTCAACCAGACATTTACGCGAGAGCCTTAAAAATAGCATTTGCAAACCACTGGCATTTGCAGCTGGTTCTGTCTGCTTGGCCAACATGTCATTCCAGAGCATTTTGTTTTTCCCTTGCACAGCGGTCTCACCACATCTGGGCCCGTGGCCTCCTATGTGGTCCTGAACCAGCACCCTGAACTGGGCCAGTTCCTCCCTGCAGAAGCTGAGGGAGGCCGCCCGCTCCCTCCTGCCTGTGCTTCATAGGATCTGCTTCTCTGGGCCCCCAGCCTCCACCGCAGATCACTCTGTGGCCTAGGTAGAGCTTGTTTCAGACTGGATTTCCTCCCTGACAGCCCCAGACTAAACAGAGGCCTGCAAGCAGGCTTACGTCCTGTCGCTCCGTGCCATCAGGAAGTGGCCTGGCCTGGTCCTGGCCAGGAGCCCTTCGGGGCCCGGTGCAACCTCTAAGGCTACTCTGCTCCTTTTCTGGGCCCGATTCCCCGGGTGGAATTAAGCCCAGGTCTCAGTTCTTCCAGCCGGCTGTCTCAGTGTCAAGCTCTGAAACGTCTGCCTGCAAGCCTCCCTCCGCCCTCTGCCTTTGTTCCTGGTTTCTCTTTATCTCCCCCGCCCCTGTCTCGCAGCCTTTCCCCTCCATAAGCAGCCGTTCCCTTAGGCACCACCTGTATCTTTCTGCTTGTGCGTGTTCTTGCACGTGTGGCGCTGCTTGTGTGTGTGGTTTACTCCATGTGGACGCTGTGCCATGTACCTTGTTTAATCTCTCACTTCTCCACTTGGCACCATAGTTCAAAGAGGTTGAGCCTCTGGTCTTGATTTCAGGTTGTTTTTATGAAGCTATGGTCACAGGGTAGCTTTTACAGAGATTCTAACTAAGACAGCATCGCATTTAAATTCGTCTTCTATTTAAATTCCAGATTTCTTTTTTTCCAGCCCAAAGGTAGAATCTATATCCTCATTCACAGGGCTGAGTCTTAGGAGTTTTCCTTGTGCTATGGCTAGTTCCCCCTCAGGGAGAACGGGAGGCTGTAGAGGAAGACATAAGCTATGTATCCTGGGGATGTTGGTCACTGACACCCACTCCCCTCAAATTGGCCCACTCTGCCTGCCTGTGTAGGGGACCACATGTAGGGAACCATGTTCACAGCACCCAGTTTTGGTGTCCCCCCAGAGCCCATCCTGCTCAGATTTGCCCTGCTCAGCTTCCCCAGCACACATGTCTTGAGATGATTTCCCCATGGGTCCTCTCTGAGTGTTGTGGTAAATGCAGCAGTCGAAGGGCCACAGGGGCTTCACCCAGCCACGAAGTTACAGGCTGGTGCCACAGAAGACTCTGGTGGATACTTTCTGGGCCTCAGTTGCCCCAACTGTAAGAGGACTATGTCTGAGATTTAGCTTAGCATCCTTTTTGCAGGAGGTCCAGGATAGGCAGGATTGCTAAGTGGTTACTCTGTCACTTCCCGCCTCCTGACTTGGGGCTAGTGACTGCACTAAGCCTCAGCATCCTCATCTGTCAATGGGTATTAATATTATTCTCTTGGGTTGAGGGTGTAGCTCAGTGGGAGAAGCTTGCCTGGTGTGCATAAGACGCTGGATTTGATCTCCAGCACTGAAAAAAAGAATGTCTCCCTCATAGGGCCAGTATGGGGCTCGGTGACACAATCCAAGTGATCAATCAGTGTGAATTTTGACAGTGATTAAACTATTACTAGTATTATTTTTTCAGGAATGTTACATTTTCTTTCCTGATTCTGTCCTCTGTTCATTCTCAGGGTAAGAGACTTGAGCACTGTGCCACTGTTTGTAGGAATGCCTCGGAGCTAGGCCTTTTCTTGGTCCAGCTTGGTGGCTCAGGTCCTAGGCACTTGATTCATTTTGTATCCACATGTGGCATTTCCTAGTGGACCAGTAGCTACGTCCACCCACCAGCATCCTTGTGGCATAAGGGAGGGGTCCTGACAAGGCACAGGTCCCTCTTGATCTGCCTTCGTTCCTTCTGGTGAAGCCCTGAAGGCCCCTAGCAGAGGCTGGGGTGGCGGCTGGAGGAGCTGTCCTACCCACCAATCCGTCTCCAGACTTGTCCCACTGTGCTCTTGCCTTCATGTTCTGTTCTCTGTGAGTCATGGTCCTTTTTTTTTTTTCCCAGAGGACGTGGAGGATGCGTTGATAAGGGAAGAAGTCATCCTGTCCCCAGCCCCATCAGTGCTCAAACTGCAAATAGCATCAAAGCCAATTGACCTCTCTGTAGCAAAGGTAGGTGTCAACTCGGAAGTGTCAGGAGAATTCCACGTTAAATACATCCTGATACGGACAGGTGATTTTGGTATTTTTGGCCCAGTCCTTCTCATTGTAATATCTTAGTGCCTGTTGAAATGGAAATTTGGGTGTGATGTAGAAGAAACCCTTACCCTAGGGTCAGGAAAACTGTTCAGGTCCTGGCAGCTCCCTTCCCTCCCCCAGATGAAGAGGAATGGGCGGTACCTTCCCCATCCAAATACCACAGGAGCCAGTTTGTTATGTGGCTCAGAGCAGCTTCACTACATCCCTAAAGTGTAGGGCACCAGCAGAGTGTGATGGGGTCAGGATAATTGTCCCCATGAGATTGGCTCTGACCTGGCACCAGCTTCCCATGCTGGGCTCTGGATGGGTTGCAGTGGGGAAGGACAGGGAGGGCTCACGATCACTCAGCACTATCCAGATTCACACCTGAGGCTTCCTGAAGAGACCTGTGTTCACAGTATGCAGGGAGCAGGATCTTGGCCTTAGAGGCCTGGTCTGCAGGCCTGTCCTGAGCCCATCCTCAGCTACCAGCCTGGCCTCATTGCTCCCCTTGGCAGAGGCTCTCCTCCATTGGCTTTGTTTTCTTTGAAGAGGTGACAGTGAGAGAGAGAGAGAGAGAGTGAGAGAGAGAGAGAGAGAGACAGAAGCAATTTTTATTTAGTTTTTCGTGTGGTCTGCGTTGCTCTGAGACTTTGTGGTGTGGTGCTGGGATTTGAACTTGCATATCCCTGCATGCCAGGCAAGCACCTTAACTGCTGAACCACGGCTCCACCCCATCTCCACGGGCCTTTTAGGAGGAAGGATACAGACTCCCAGGGACATAGCTGCCTTCCTCCTTTTCCCACTTACTGTGTATTGACTTGGCACACAGGCCACAGAATGTGGGATTATCTTAGAAGTTTGTACTTTCCTTCCCCTTCTCCTTCCTCTCTGCTACCCTCTTTCCCTTCCCAGAGAGTGGAATCCACTTCAGGATCCCCGAAGCTGGGAGTAGGTGCTTTGGCCTTGGACCCACAGAAATCTTTGCAGAAGGTCCTCCCATTTGGGGGCAGACCTAAAGACCACAGCGAGATTGTCTCCAAAAGGAACAGGGAAAAGGTGGGCCCAGAGAGAAGAGGGCCCAGGACACATGGCCTCTGTGGCAGGTGGAGCCCAGGACTTGGACTGTGGACCACACTGTGCCTAACCTGAGGCTGTTACCCTGGCTAAGAGAATGGAGAATGGAGTTCAGCCAGAAAATCTAAGTGTCTATAGTTGCAAGGTTCTCAAGAAGCACTGTTCAAACACATGGATGATTGTAGTTGGCACAAGAAGGGCAACTGGCCATGACAGATGAGTTCAACATTCAACATACCATTGGCCCACATTCAGTGACACAAATGCTTCTGCCACAGAAATTTCCTTACACTCAAGGAAAAGAAAAAGAACCAATTCTAGTGGAAAGTAATCACAGTCTGTAGGAAAAGCCTGACCTGAGAGTTGCCCAGGGGTGGGCTATAGAATCTGTGGGTATGGGGCTCCTCTGAGGCTTCAGGGTCCCCTTGGATTTAAAACCATGGCCGTGAGAGGGTGGCCCAACAAGTGGGGTGGGGAGGCCCTGCCTTCCCTTCTGAGGTGACAGTGGAGAGAGGGGTGGTTCTTCCTGGGTTCTGGAGCATGGAGTTTGGTGGAAAGTGAACAGTGAGCTCAAAATCATCTAGAAATCTAGAGAAGACGGAAGACAGGGGCTGCCTTGGGAGGTGGTGGGAGCCCCTTCCTTGGGTGGTGGGGGCTCAGGCACAGTAATCACTCACAGGTAGCATTGTAGTGGGGACCCTTGCTGTGAAGAACACTTGGCCTGTGTTCTTAGTTGCAATTACTCATCCTGCTGCTGTAACGTGAAAGCAGCCACAGACAATATGTCAATAAACAGGCTCTGCGGTGTACCAATAAAACTTTATTTACAAAAATGTAGGGGCCAGAATGGGTTTGCAGGTCATAGTTTGCCAACCTGTACCAGAGCACTGGCTCTCAAACCTGGCTGCGAGGCAGAATCAATGGGCACAGTTTTAAAACTACCAGTAATCAGACAAGAAATGTGGCTCAGTGGCAGAACACTTGCGGGGTGTATGTGGAGCTCTTGGTTTGATCCCCAGCGTTACACAAACCAAACCAAAACAGAAAGCAAAGCTGCTGATACAGGGGTCTCACACTTAAGAATTCAGATTTGATTGGGGTCAGGTTCGTCAGCTTCTGGTCTTTCCTTTGGAGGTTCAAAGGACCTCCAAGATCCCTTGAAAAATCAAAATGTTCTGAGGCCTCTGTACGGAACCTGCAAAGATCTCAGCCCATGCCAGCATAGGCTGGCTTGGCTCTCAGATGTTGCAGAGGTAAGACCCTCAGGGCTGGGTTTCTCTTCCCCCAAATACAAGAAGAATGGGCTTTCAAAATAAAGAGGACCCTGCGAGGGAAGGCACTGCCCTGCTGGAACTCAAGCCCAGCTCCTGTGGGGACATGCCTGCCCAGCACTGTAGCAGTGTTTGCTTTTAAAATAACCAATAAAACTATCTTTTCTCCACAGGAAATAAAGACCCTTCTGTTTGGTTCCAGCTTCAGCTGCTTCAATGATGAATGGAAACTTCAGAGTTTTTCCTTCAATGAGGTGACTTCGTTAAAGTATGGCATTGTGCAAAACAAGGCAGGTTGACCTTCATGTTCTCAGGGGCTTCTGTTGGGCCATCATGGTTGGGGTGGGAATGTCACCTGGCTGGGGTAATCTTGCAAACAGGGCTGGCCACCCCATGTTGGCCGAGTTGTCACTAGATGCAGGCACTTGCATATGAGGCTGGTGGAGCAAGAGCTGGAAATGGAGACCTTCTGCTTAGGAATTGCTCTAATTGAACACCCACTTGCTGTGAGTGGTCTCCAAGGAGGGGAAGCAGAAGGCAGCCCTCAGTCTGCTTGGGGGCACCGCAGAGGCCTTTTTAGGCTGGGCTTTGAGAAGGGTCGCTCTAGGCAGGCAGGGCAAGGGAGGCTGTGTGAAACCCTAGAGGCTCAGGAAGAGGCTGAGGTGTAAGGGCCACATAGCAGGTGCACAAGAGGGTGTGAGAGGAGCCAGGAGATGAAGGGAGAAGATGGCAGGCTTTGCTCGTGGCCTGGAGGTATTTCCCAAGATACATTTGTGAAGTCCCCAGGATACTCGAGATCTAGGATCAAGGAACCCCCAGATGGAGTGGGGTGCTGGCTACCTGAGGAAGACCACAGACCTCTAGCCTCTGAGCCTGCCACCCTCATGAAGCCAAGCTCAGCCCCTCTTCTTGCACTACCATTTACGTAGGCTGGTCACTCTGATAATCCTTGAACCTGGACGGGGGCTCTTTGTGCTGCTCAGTTCCACAGACCTTTGCTAATGTGTCCTGGGGGCCAGGCCCTGTGCCAAATCCTGTGATGTCTACAGGGATAAGCTCCTCAAGAATCCCTCAGGTTACCAGTGGGGTGCTGAGGTGGCCTGCAAGCTGAATTCATGTAAGAAGATGCTGATGAAGGGGTTCACTGTCAGCCAAGGCGGTGAGGGAAGCCTTCCTGGAGGAGGCTGCCTTTTGGCTCAGTCTCAGGGGCTGGTGGATCATTGACACCCTCAGTCAGTTTACATTGAAGTATTTCCCAGGTCAACAGGAAAACTGTGGTGATGCCCATGGTTTCACACCTGGCTGGTTGTGAATAGCTACCTGCTCCCCTGACACATTGCAGACTAACCCTTCCTTTAGGGCCTCATCACTCCCTCTCTGTGACCCAGGGAATGGGATGTAGACGGTCAAACGCCAGAGGCTCCTGTTTGCGAGGGAGCGGTGCAGTGGGGCCTGGAGCCCTGTACACTGGGGCTGGGGCCCGGTGGGGGTGGAACAGAGCCCCTCCCTGGGCCGTGTGGCCATGGTGGTAACCTGGTGCTTGCACTGCTCCGCAGGGCGGCCCTTGTGGGGTGCTGGCAGCCGTGCAAGGCTGCGTGCTACAGAAACTCCTGTTTGAAGCAGAGAGAGGAGCCGACTGTGCACGGTAAGTCAGCGTTCATCCTGGAATAGCTCCCTTTCCTAGGGCTTCTCGGGAGCATCCAGAAAAAACAAGTAAGGAAGCATGTGTGTTCCCTGATATTTCCCGTCTCCTGGAGGTCAAGACAGGACGGGTCACCGCAGAGCTCTCAGGGCGCGCAGGCCGTGTGAAATGGACACGTGGGCATTCGTTTCTGGGCTCAGGGAGGATCGGGGGCGTCCGTCTGCCAGGCGCTGTCGGGCTGCACAGAACGGCACCCACCACCTTCTCAGAAGGCCCGGCGCCGTCCACCCCCACGCAAGCTGTTGACCTGTGACTGAGTCCAGGAATCCCCTCCCTCTCGTGTTATCGCCCTCTGTAAACAGCCAGAGCCACACATTCCAGCCGGGCCTCGCAGGACATTGCTTCCTCTCCCTGCGGCTGTTTCTTTTCCATTTCACATGCTAAGTGTTTGCACCTGGGCACCCGGAGCGCCTCCTCCTCAGCACACGCTGCTGGAACATCTCCGTGCAGGGGAGGGTGCCGGGGGAAACACACCTCTCTCCTGCCCAGAGATGCTCTGTGAGGTTGAGGGACTGAAACCCTACACCGTGCTTGGTGCCAAAACGGAAGGACGGGTGAGGTGCTGGGTGGTGCTGGAGGCTGGCAAGGTCTCCCGGAGGAGGTGGCCATTGTACCTTCTTTCCCTTCCATCCCAGTTCCTAGCTGTACTGTCACCTTAGATCTACCCCACTTCCCCCACTTTGTCCTTGTTTTTCTTTCTAGTTGAAAATATTATATATACATATATATATATAATTATTATATTATATATATATATAATTAAAAGAAACTTTAATGTTATTGATATATGAAGGAGGAACAGAGCCCCTGACTCCCCTTCACATGCATCCTTGAACACAGGCAATTTCTCAAGAGATAGATAGATAGATAGATAGATAACCAGTGCTCCACAGCAGCCCCTGACCCTGCCCAGTAGGTGTCTCAGGTTCCTCCTTGAAGTTACAGTCCAGTGGATAAACCATAGCTTAGTTTTGCCAGTTCCTGAACTTTATTATTTGATTTTTTGGTTCCAGAGATTGAACCCTGGGGTGCTTTACCACTGAACCACATTCTCAGCCCTTTTCACATTTTAGTTTGGGACAGGGTTTCACTAAGTTGCTTAGGGCTTTGCTAAGTTGCTGAGGCTGGCCTTGAATTTGCAATCCTCCTGCCTCAGCCTCCCAAGCTGCTGGGATTACAGGCTTGCACCACCATGCCAGGCACCTGAACTTTATTGAAAGATATTTGCTCTTTGAAATAAGCATTAAAGAGTCTTAATAAAAACAAATAAGGGTTAGGTCTTAGGTGTTGTTTAGACCACCAAGCCCATTCCGCTGTACACTCATGCAGGTGTCTGGGAGAGATGCTCCAGGAGGGACAACAGCTGAGCTCAGAACTCAAACAAGACACTTTCTCAACATGGGTGGTTTTACCTTGACAAGGGTCCAAGGGAAGGTAGCTTTTCATGCTTACCATCTGATAATTTTTCTCATAGTTTTACAAGACAATAATCAGGTGGTTTCTGTCAAATCAAAAGATGCTCACAACAAGCACACACCACAGCGCAATCTGCCCCTCGCTTGTCTCTTTGCTTCCCACCCCAGGTCCTCTCTGTGCAGGATCACTCCCCTCTGCCTGCAGGACGCCCCTGACTGGGTGGCTTGCTGAGGAGGGTCCCCTGGGGTGCTGTGAGCACGTGGGCACCCACTCCCTCCCTTTCTAATTTGCACTAACATGGCTCACACAGCATGCTTACCAGGTGCTTGGTCGGGAGACAGGGCCAAATGAGACACATGTGGCCTCCCCCTTGTGGCACCTACGATTGAACAGACAGGTGGTGGTGGCGGACATGCAGGCTGCTCAAGGTTCACCCAGACAGGAAGAAGGTGAGAGCAGACTTCCTGCAGGGGACGTTTTAATCTTACTGACACCTGAGGGAGGAGCGGAGCCTTGCACACACACCTCTGACACTCCTGTTCCCCCTCAGCTCCCCCTCCTACCAGGCAAACACCCTCAAGTCCTCCCAGGCCCATGGGCTTGTGTGGTCAGGTGCTCTGCCCGCTCCTCTGACTGCCAATCTTCATGGAAGCCTTCCCTGACTCCCCAGTGGAGACAAACCCAGGCCCTGACTTGACAGCTCCACCTCGGGTCGGTGTTCCTGCTCCCCAGTGCTGTTGCCTGTCCACATCTGCCTGCCTTCTCTCCACGGAACAGCCCCATGCCGGTTCTCCAGTGTGTCTCTGGCAGGTAGCCCAATGCCTGGTCTTCGGGAGAGGCCCTCAGAATTTTTGTTGAATGAACACATGGACAAATGAATGAGTTATCCAGACAAACAGGGAGGAGAGGCGAAGGGGATTCCAGTAAAGAGAACAAGATGTGTGAAGGCCTGAGGGCTGGAAGAAGAGGCCAGCAGCCTGGGGTGGATGGGCAGCATTTGGAGGGAGAGGGGGCAGCGTTTGGAGGGAGAGGGTGTGATCTGGGTGTGGGGGGATGAGATAGGACCAGGCTGCCACAAGGGCCTGGGGCTGCAATCTGTTTACAGTCAGCCTTGGTCTGGGCCCTGTTGAGAGGGCCATGACTCATTTCAGCCCAAAGCCCCTTCAGAGTTCCTTTTGAACTTCAGCTTTGACTTCTCGGGGAAAGTCATGGGTCGCTCCCCAGCAGTCAGGATGCAGCATTTAAGTAGGAAGGACCCGTTCTGCGTAGGACATGAGGCTGGCTTGGTTCCTTGTCACCCACCACCTGCCCCACCAAGAGACACAGAGCTCTGCTCCCTATGTTAGAGAGAAAGCCAGGGCTTGGAAAGCAGAAGGCCATCCAGCTTAGGGGCACACGGGGCGGGGGATCTGACAGGTTGTGAGAAGGATGTTGCTGGCCAGCCTGGCACCTGCTAAGCACTGGCCCAGGCTTCACTGTAGACTGACAGGTATCTACTCATGCATCTACTGGACAGTTCTGCCAGGCCTCTGCTAGGGAAGAGCAAGGCAGGAAGGAATATTGCCTTGGCCCTCAGGGCTCCCTGTCTGCTGGGACATGGAGGGAGGAGCTGGGCTGGCCTGGCCATGTCTGTGAGTGGAGGACAGTGGGGCCCAGGAGGGTCCTGTGGCCACCAGGGCACACAGGGAGGAGGAGGAATTGCTGTGCGGTTATGTGAAGGGTGTTCTGTTCTGTTGGGGGGACGTTGAGTGAATGTGTATGTGGGCGTGCCTAGCGGGAAGGAGCTGGCTCAGCTGGGAGTCTGCCTGGCTCTATTGTGCCAAGTAGCTGGTCACGGCCACCTTCTGCTTGAAGCTGGAAGGCTTCATGCTGTGGAAGATGCTGTCACCTTCACCTGGGGCTCTGTAACTCTGGCTGCTGCTTGTATCTCTCCTCAGCATTCCCCACCTCTGCTGCCCCCCATGCGCATGGGGCACTCCATCATGTGGGGTGAGCTTCAGGGGCCTGAGTGGGGGCGGTCTTGATAGTCAGTGAGAGGGAGGGATAAAAGCTTGGCTCAGTCCTGGGCTTTCCAATGAAGCCTGAAGGCACTCAGGAAGAGGTGGTGGACAGCGTGAGCTGTAGAGGTCCCAGAGACCCTCTCCCCAGCCCAGACAGAACTCTCATTCTCCTGGTCGGTGGGCTGTGGGCAAGGGGTACAGAGCCCTCCTCTGCCCTCCTAGCTGCATGTCCTCCTCCCACTCAGCTCCCCTCCCTGGGTCTGGTTCAGGGGCTGTAGGCAGATAGGGAAGGGAAGGGAGCCCTCCTGGAGATGCCTCAGGACTTGGGTTAGACCAAGGCTGGTGCAGTGAGGGGCTGTGCTGGGGCCAGGTCAGAGGCCACCGAAAATCGTCCTTGTTGAGTGGGCAGGGGTATATTCTGCAGTGTTGGTGCCCAGGCTGGGGGAGGGGACCGGGGAGGTACTGCATGGCTCTGAGCCCTGTAGCCTGCCTCTGGGAGGCGTTGGTGCTGAAGAGAGCACTTGAGCTTTTAGGGGTCTGGATTATTGTGGTTGAGCAGGGTCCTCACTTTGCCACCTGTGTGGTAGGAATAGTAATCTGTGCCCTAAACCTGGCTCAATAAGAAAACAGAAGCAGAGTCCTTTGAAAATCTTCAAGGCCTGTGCAAGCAAGACCACTTTGGTCAGCTGACCATGGAAACTGAGGCTCAGAGAGGGAGAGATGCTAGCTCAGGGTCACACCTAGCACCATGGCTGAGCTGAGGTGGCATGGGAGCCCCCTCTGTCACACCATCCTGCTATACCCTAGGAGCAGTGACAGCCAGAGTGGGTAGGAGAGGCTGAGACTGAACATCATAGGTTCAAAACAGCTGGTGAGTGGGTACCCTCTGCACTCTCAGAAACCAAAGTTGGGCTCTGTTTACAAAGGGATTCTTGGCAGAGCCTCCCAGTTGCCCTAATTTAGAGAAAGTCAGCACAGAAGAGGAGAGAGCGACAGCAGAGGCAGGGAGCGCCTGCCCCATATTAGTGAGGGTGACACTTGGGCAGGTGTGCATGGCTCTCTCTCTGCCCCGGCTCTGCAGCCTCCATTGACCTATTTGGACAATATGTACTTCGACAGATTGGGCCGTCCATGTTCCTCCACCGGCTGCATGAGGCTTCAGACACTCCCTTTCGACTCTGAAATTCTAGGATTTCAGTAACGATCCAGATTAAAAGAAAATTAAAAAAGGAGGCAGCACCTCTGCAGTCTTCAGGAGCAGAGGGTCTGCAGGCCTGGCAGGGAAAGGCTCCTGTGGATGTGGCGTGGAGGATGCCCTGCACCTCCAGGGAAGCCAAGCTGAAGGAAGGTTTTCTTGGCAGTGGTGGTGTTTTCCTGCAGAACTGTCTGGCTTCATTAAGACTCACTCTGTCAGGCCGGCTGCCCGCCTGTCTTCCATTGGCCGGGTACAGCCAGGCAGCGGGCCTTGGTGATTTTCCACTTGGAGAGGCCTGGAGCGACTCCTGGGAAGAGAAGATAACTCTCGTTGCCCTGCAGGCTGGGGAGGGCCCTGGGCAGGGAGGCCCTGCAGAAGCCACTACAGCTGGTGTGGTGGGGAATCCAAGCCTGACATCCTCTTGTCCCCTCTTCCCCTCTGAAATGGGGCTGAAGGCTCAGGGAAGGAGAGGCACTTGTCCTTGGCTGCTCTAGAGGACGTTGGTGGTAGAGTGGTAGAGTCAGGCTTAGAACCCAGGCCCTGTGGCCCCCGGCAGCCATCTTCCCACCTCCTCCCTCCAGCAGCTCTCAACCCTGAGAGGGAGCAGAGAGAAGGGAGTCTTGGCCTGCCCACATTTGCCAACTTTCTCCTGAACTTTCTATAGACGTAGTCTACATGGACACATCTGAGCGGACAGGTGAGGCTCTTTTGAGATTATTAGGGTAGAACTGTGTCTTTACTCTGAAACACTTGGACAGACTTAGTTCCCTGCCCTGGACAGACCTCTTCATGCCACACTTCTGGAGGAATTGGACTCTTAAAGAAACTCCTCCTGGTTTAAGAGCCTGGACAGGTGCCAGACTCCTGGTAGGAGCATGGCCGATGGGTGTCTGTTGCTGAGGCCGTGCAGGATCTATCTCCACAGTCACAAAGGTGTCCCTGGAGAAAGCTGCACCGAGCTATCTGGTGAAGTTGCAGCATGCGTGATGCAGGCAGGTCAGGTGACTTCCGCTGTTGCCACCTGTGGGACAAGCCCTTGTGCACACACACATAGCTCTGGGGCAGGTTATGGTGAGACTGGGTGAAGTCAGAGGCATGTGACTTAGTGTTCACGTTTAGTGGGAAGGGAGGCCAGGGTGGCATGGGGCTGCCCCAGGCCTTTAAGTCAGGAGTCAAACCCGGGCCTCTTAACCACCTCACTGATCACTGCACACCCCCAGCTCCAGTTTCCTGGAAAGTCACATCTCAAACAAAAATGTCCCAGGAAGATGGAGAAGGCTCAGGGAAGGGTGGAAAGGCTGGAGAAGTTACCCCACAGAAGCCAATGGAAAGAACAGGACTTAGGAGTAGAAACAGGGAGGGTCAGTGGGGCTTCAAGCAAAGCCCAGAAGACCAGGGGGTTGGGCCACACTCAGGAGATAGGCTCCAAGGCAAAGGGACGTTGGCTCCTGAAACCAAGTGCCCAGAACAGTTGGTTCTACCTTCCCAGGCTCTCATTCCTTCCTTAACATTTACCCTTTCCCACTTTTAACACACTTGTCCAGCGTGACCTTGGATAAGTCACTAGTGTCTGGGCCTCGGTTTCCCCATTTTAAGAGGATAATAGCAGTTCTTATGGGTTGTTCTCATGAGTTGATGTCAAGATACATACGAAGTGCTTATGAACAGTGCCTGGCACGTAATACGTACTCCCCATGCTTGGGCTCTTTAATCCTGACTTGTTGCAATGAGGATTACCTGCTCCAGTATGTCGGCACCCCCAGCGTTTGGAAGGGGTTCCCTCGATTTCAGATGTGGGGCTTTTCCAGCGCAGGTGTTTCGGCAGAGCATACAATCCAGGCAGGCTTTTGCACACCTCTTACCCGGGCTAGGCTTTTACCCGGGAACGCTGGTCACTCTAGGAGTGGGTGCGATGGGGACTGGAGCGGGACAGGAGGGAGCAGAAATGCCTGCAGAAATATCTGCAGCTGCTCAGCAGAGGACAGGGCCCCAGAGGAGGATGGGTCGGAGACTTAGATATGCGATTGACAGAATGGCAGGGCACAGAACGAGCGGGAGCTGCGGGGATTGACAGTCATTTGTGGTTTGCAATTCCAAAGAGAAAAGCATCCAATGCTTTCTCCTTTGTCTGACATACTCTGCTTTCCAGGCCCCTTTTGTCCTTGGCATGGCCTCTCCTGAAACCTGGAGCAATGTTTTCTCAGCGCTGTTTTCCTAGTTGGCGTGACCTGGGCCAGTGCTCCCAATAGCTGGGGTTGTCCGGTTTGGTGATAGCACTGTGGCCATTTCCTGCGAGGAATATGATGGGCTTCCTGAGCCTGGAGGACCAGGCAGCGTGCTGGCTCATTTTCCTAAGTGCTCGAGTGCTCATCTCATGGCCTCTGAAGGACTTCTAGTGGCAGGAGCCTGGTGCCGAATTCACGCTGAATGCCGTGCACTTGGCACAGCCGGAGACTTGAGGTTTTCACAAAGACAATAGTGATGGGAACCACTGATTGACCATTCACTCCGTGCCAGACCCCATGTCAGGGGTCTCCCAAACATCATCTTGTTTAAACTTCCCAGCACTCGGAAAGAGGTGCGATTGTCATTGCTAGTTTCCCGGAAACTGAGGGAACCTGGTGTCATATCACCTCTTGTTTTAACTTCATGGGACGACAACAGCCTGTTACAGTCTGTCACAGTGCTCTTTGTCCCGGGCTCTGGTCAGTGACAGCTTGCTGGCCACCATAGTGCCTCCATCCTAGTCTCCTGCTTCCCTCCTGCCCTGGGGAGGAGGGAGAAATCCTGGTGCTCTTTGTCCCTTACACTCTGTGGCATTCCTTTGAACCCCAGCAGACTCTTCATCAAACCCTTTTGTCTGCTAGGAAGAAAGGCCCACTCACGCTAGCTTTTTTACGAATTTAGGAAAAATTCACAGAACGCAGAAGGCAGGAACCAGAGCTCTAATGAGCCCTGGAAATGTCAAATGGAAAGAAACGGCTATATTTGGCTGTTTCCCGTCCTCCCTCTCATTCCCTCCACACACCAGGAACCTCTTAGTCACCATTTTTATTGCAAGAAAGCTCTGCAATTCGTGTGTGTGTGTGTGTGTGTGTGTGTGTGAGAGAGAGAGAGAGAGACTGGGGATTGAACCTGGAGCCTCGTACATGCTAGGCAAGTGCTTTGCCGCTGAGCTGCACCCCCAGCCCTTATTTTTTGTTTTGAGATTGGCTTTTGCTAAGTTGCCCACATCGGCCTTGCATTTCAGTCCTCCTGCCTCAGCCTCCCGAGCATCTGGAATTTCGGGCATGCCGTGCTGGTTAAAGCTCTTTTGCTCCTAGACTGTGTCACACCTGCTCTCCTGTTCTGCCCCACCTCTTTGACACTGATCCCGCAGATGTACCTCATCTTTGCCACTGCCCCTTCTTCGTCCTCTGTCTGGGAAGTCTGTGCTGAGCCCCGACCCCTCTCCTGTGCGTCCAACGGGTCTGCCAGTTTTCCCCAGGGATCCATGAGCGCAGTGTGTCGCCTCCCCCAGCCACATGCTCCTTATTTCAGTTGGTGGCACCAGCATGCAGCTCAGAGCCACAGGGTCAACCTTGTCCTTCCTCCCCCTCCTCCCACACTCGTATCCAAGGGTCCAGCAAGCCAGGCTGTGGTGCCCGTGTCTTCTGTCCTGTGGGCGTACCTCTGGGCCCTGCCAGGCCTCCTGGGCCCCCAGCTCCAGTGCATCTGCTTCCTCCTCCTCCTCCAGCACCCTCCCACTCTTGTCTACAGAGGGTCTGCCCCCAGGCTTGGCTATGGGCTGCAAGTGGACCTCTGGGGGCCAGGGAACAGAGGAGGCATCTGGGCAAGGGGCCGCGGAAGTGCCCTCCACAGGGCTGGGCTGCCTCTGCTTGGTGTGGCCCTGAGTGTCCCTTTCTTGTCCTCAGGCAGCTGCAGCCTTCAGATGCCCACCGGACCCACTGCCTTACCCTGGCCATCGCGGACATCGTGTGGAGGGCTGGGGACCGACAGAGAGCTGTGGTCGCACTGTAAGTGGCTCCAAGGGCCAGGTCACTGCCATGCCAGTGGCAGGCAAGCTGTCTGTGGGCTCTCCTGACTTTGGGATTTGGGGACTGTGTTTGTGAGGTAGCCCCCCATTGGGACAGGGGCCTGGACCCTCTGTGTGGCTCTGGTGACAGCCCCTGGGCTCCAGCTCTCCTCTGGAATGCTGCTGTCTGCACTGCCTTCCTCCCACAGGAGCTCTGGGGGACCCCTTCAGAAAACTTGTGACCTGGGTACCTGGTTCCCCCCCCCCCCGATCTGGAGGCCTCAGAACGCAGAGCCATTCAGGTCCCCAAAGTATTTCCTTATTCCTTGGACTCCCATTCTACCGAGGAAGAGACTCAGATAGGTGAGCCGAGGATGGTGGAGCCCAGGCCCTGTGTGCTGTTGCCCTGACCCCCCTTCAGCTCCTCCCTGTGGCCTCCATCCTGCCCCACACAGTCCACATGGCTGACTGCCTGGCTCTTCTGTCCGACCCCTCAGAGTAGAAGCATCATTTTATCTTGGCTGTGAGACTTAGCTCTAACAAAGGAGGCAATTTCAGGGGCCAAAGACCACACGCAGGTTGGTGACTGTAGCATAGTGACTATGAGAAGGGACTCTGAGGCAGACTCTAAAAGCTGTTGCTTCTTTGTTGGCTGTGTGACCTTGGGCAACTGACTTAACCTCCCTCTGCCTCATGTTTACTTGTTTAGAAAATGGGGATGATAGTAATGATTATTTAATAGGGTGGTTGTGAGAACTAAGTGAGTCGATATAAATAAATGATACATAATAAATGTAATAATATTTATCTGAATCATTTATCACTATAAATTGGTGATAAATAATAAATGTGAAGTGCTGCGAACAGCGTCTGGCGCATGCTAAGCGCCTCATAAGGGGGGGTTGGGTATCATCATCATTGCTGTCCCTGCTGCTCTTTTTGTTACTCTTACCTGTCTTTCATACCCGTGTTCCAGGTAACTTATTAACCCGGTCCCTTAGCATCTGTGCAGCAGCCCTAAGAGCTGATGGGGAGATTCAGAAATAGAAGTCCAGAGAGGGAAGGTGGCTGGTCCTTGGTCACATAGCAGCTAGTGGTACAGTGGGTCCCAAATTCAATTGGTCCTCCTAGTGCGTGCCACATGGGGTTGCATACCCAAGTGAAGTTACCCAGAGGGTTGGAGTCGGCGGGTTCCGGGGGCCGGAGCTGGAGTCTATCCCATCCTGGGAAATGAGGGCCCACCGACATTCCCCAGCCTGCCCACACCCGACAGTCCTGGTGTCAGACTTCGCCCTCCAGGGCTTGGGTTGGCTTATTGCAAGCCCACCCCCTTCTCTCTCGCTTTCCATTCCTTCTTTTCTTTCTTTATCCCACTCCCCGCCCCGCGAGTTCTCTGGACCCCGGCTAGTGGGTGAGTTCGAAGCAGGGAGACCCAGAAACCTTTGGCCCCTCCTTTCCTCCGCAGCCACCTTTTTATTTGTCCCCATTTGACGGCACACGTGGTTTTGCGCTGGCCGAGGGGCACATCTTCTTTCCTGGCAGAGGACTCACGCACCTTCTTTTCCTTTTTAGGGCGTCGGGAACACAGCAGTTCAGTCCAACAGGGAAATACAAAGCAGATGGAGTCTTAGAAACAGTACGGCTTTCTGGAAAGTTCTCACGCAACCTTTGACTTTGTTTGGGGACTGTCTCCTTTCATATAAGTAAATCCTCCCCCAGCTAGGGATGCTCAGGCCCTCCCTGCAGCCCGCACCCACTGAATCCACGTCCTGGGGTTGGGGAGGGGGCGTTTGGCTCCCGGATGGGCTCCTGCCAGAGCTGGCTCTGTGGCCCCGGAGCCCAGTGACCGCGCAGGCCTGAGGTCCCCAGCAGTCCGTGCACCCTGCACAGAGCCCTTCGGCTGAGCCCCATGGGCCCCTCTTCCTAGTCCTTCAGCATCTTTTCTAGGGTTTTTATGGGAGGACATTGGGGTGGGGCTGGTCTGCAGAGAGGAAGTTACAGGGGAAGGAGGCGCCTAAAGCCAGACCTCAGTAACAGAGTGAGGGAAGTGAGAGGTGTAGGGTTTTATAGTTTTGAAAATGTGAATGCAGTGAAGTTTCTTCACAAGCCTCATTTTAACCCACTTGCTTCATTTGACCTATCTTTGAGTAAGTGTGACCATGAACCCTAATTAAGGTTTGCTGATTTAAAAAAAAAAAAAGCTGGAAAGAGAGGGCAGGGGCGGGGAGAGAGGGAGATTTTTATTTTATTTTTGTTCGTCTGGCTTTTGTTTCCCTCCACCTCGTTGTGTGTGTGGTGCTGGGGATGGAACCTGGGTCCTTGTGCGTGCCAGGCAAGCACTCCAACCACTGAGCCACCTCACTAGCCACTTGGCTGATTTTTTAAAAATCACCCCCTTCCCGCTCCAACCTGCCTGGAAAACAAAGGGGACTCATCGCTGCTGCTTCCCGTTAACTCAGGACCTGGCTGTTGGGCTTCTGCAGCCTGGCATGGTGATTGGGAGGTGGCAGCCCTCTGTACCCCCTGCCTCTTTCTCAGCCACGACTAGCACGCAGGGTGCAGGACTCACTGTGGCCCTGCCTGCACTGGGTCCTGTGCTCAGTCCCACGGCATGGGACATGCTGGGGGTTTTAAAGGCAGGCCCAGAACTGCTGCTGGGCAGCCTTAGATTGCACTCAGGTGTGGGTGCAGAGCCCAGAGCCAGCTCTGCAGGATGTCACCCTCAGTCCAGGGACATTCCTGGGGAGGGGGTGTAGCAACTGAAGCCAGGGCCTCAGGGGGCTCAGCCAGGATGGGGCACGGTCCCCGGGGGCACAGCAGCTCACCCTGTGTGTGTGTTTCTTCTCAGCTCACACTCTACAGTTTGACCTGCTACGAGGAGCTGGTGACTTTTCTCCAGTACAGCATTCATCAGGTACAGACGATGGCTTATTTTTATGGGATGGGCGGTGTTATTTTCATTGTAGAAGAGATGCTGGTGAACTGGAGCTGTCCTCCTTGTTGTCCCCACCTTGAGGGTGGCAAAGAAGCTGAGCAGGTGTGCATGAGGGCCTCTGGGCAGTGGGGTTAGGGATGCTGGGCTGATGTAGCCTGGAGAGGTGTGGGCTCGGGTCGGGGGACCCAGCCTCTCCACTGCTGTCTTGCTGATGCTGGTCACAGACACCGGGCACAGGACACAGTCACTACTAGGGGCTGCACAAAGCAGGGCTACGATGGGTAGGGTCAGAAGAAACAGAAGCAGCTCTTAGATGGTGTCGGGGAGCAAACACCTTTCCCTGGAGCTCTGACCTCCTTGTCAGAGGGGCAGGTCCCGGGGAAGAGGAAGTGGCTTCTGAGTCAGGGTTGGAAGCTGGCAGTGCTGATGAGACCCTGCTTGGGACAGGACCTCCCCTGTGTCCAGGAGGGGACCCTAGGGTCCAGTCTGCTAGAGGAAAGCTGTACACCTCCCTTGCCTGTGAGCTGGGAGAGACATGGCCAGTGCTGGGAGCAGTGCAGCCAGAGGGCTCTGAGAACCCTGGGGCACACCATGGTTTTGCAGAAGAGGGAGCTGCACGCACCAAAGGCAGTGGACTCAGCCTGAGGAGCGAGCTGGCCTGGATTTGGATCTGGGTTAGCTCCTTAGTAGCTCTGAGACCTCAGGCAACGAACAGAGCTTCTCCATGCCTCAGTTTCTCTTGCCACATATGGGTCTGCCAGGGCTTTGTGTAGCAGGTTGGGCCTTGAGTAATGTCCTCATTAATTGGTCACGTCTGTTGTCCTTGTTACAGTCACCATTGTCGCGATGATTTAAGGGCTAACCTGGGGATGGGCTAGTTGTAGACGAGCGAAAACAACAGGGAAAGGTTACAGTGTGAGCCAAGGCCAGGAGACCCGTGACCTTCAAGATCCCCAGCCAGAAGGCATCATGGTCCTGATGTGTGTAGGTGACCAGGCCAGGACCCAGGGCACCTCAGATGAGGCAGAGTGTGAAGCCACCCAGGCAGGCAAGAGAATGTTTGGTGAGGCTTCTGGGGTTCAGGAGGGGTCCTGAGGAGATCACTCAAACAACCCAAGGTTCAACATCTTGTTACTGTCCCCCAATGGTCTGGCTGCCCCTCAGCACCAGGACCTGTAACGTGGGGCCTGGCCCCCTTGGCCTGTGTCCCAGGGTTTCAGCGAGGCCTCAGCATTAGAGAGACTGTGAAAGGAGTTTGGACAGTGGGGCTGCTGCAGGGAGAAAGACCCCTTCTTTCAGTAAAGCCTCTGGGCTCCGAGTGGCCTCCCTCAGCTTTGGCTCATGGGTCTGCTGGTTCATTCAATATTTGGCCCTTCTCACTCTGGCAGCCGGAGGCTTCCCCTGCAGTTTAATTTATGTTTTTGCTGGAAGCAATCGAGCTGTCTCAGCACTAGGCTCACCAAATCCATTTTTCATGGCCTGAGCCTCAGAGGGGCTCCTGGTGCCAGGCTTGGAAATGGACTCTGGACCGTCTCTGCCCAAAATAAATAGTCTCCTCGCTGGGTTTTCATTACCACTCACCTCTGGGCGAGGTGTCTGGCAGGCCCCAGGCCAGCTTGGGGATGCCACCACCCCTGCTGCCTGTCAAGGTCCCTTGGTGAGTTCAGGTCTCCCCAGGGCCGCAGAGCTGTGGTGGAAGAATGGCCCCTTCTGTCCCAGCCCCTAACTGAGATTTCGGTACCAATTGCTTGCCGGAGCTTGGAGCTCGCCTTTCAAGCCAGCACCTTGCCCTGTGGCCTCCCATGTCTTGGCAGCTTTAATTTGATGAGATAATTTTAATAAATGTTTTCAGAAGCAAAATGGAACACTGATGCCATTCAGTTGTATTCCGGCAAGGGGCAGGAAGCCTCAGGAGGGGTTCACTCCCCCACCCCCTGCAGAGGGCTCAGAAGGGCTCTTGAGGGCGTGCCGAGGTCTGGGGTCACGCCTGTGCAATTGGTGGCCATGCTGCCCTCAAGTTATGCATCCAGCTAGGGCTTGCCAGGGCTTCTGTGCCCTGCCTCTTCTCAGCCCTGTGGTCTGTAAGCATTGCAGGCACCCAGAAGGGAAGCAGACCCACAAAGTACCTTGGCTTCCCCAAGACAAGGTGTGGGTCCATGGCAGGAGCAGGTGGGCATTCCAGAAGCGGGAACAGAGACTAGGCCAGCTGTGTGACTTCCCTCGGGCAGCATGCATTTGACTGCAGAGCTGTGACCCAGGGTCTGCAGGTCCAAGTCCCCCTAGGTGTGCGTCCCCTTGTGCCGGGACACAAACGTTACTCGGCAGAGCCCAGAACACATGGGCAGACATTGTCTCAAAGTCTGTGCAGTGTAATCCAAGGGTGTGGGCCAGGGGGTGGGCATTCATATCTCTGCTTTGCAGATGGGGAAACTGAGGGTTGAGATCACAGAATGAAGCGAAGGGGGTTTAAGATGGTGGTGGATTCCTTCATTCCATTTGTATTTCCCCACCCTGATGCCCTCAAGGCAGTGGATAGGGTCCTCTCTCACTTCTGGGCCTTCCCCCAGTGCTTTCCCTTGCCTGCAGTGGTGTTCACTTCTCTTCTGATCCCTGCTGTCCCTGGGATTTCTGTTTAGACATCATGCCTCCAGAAAACCTTCCTCGGGCCTCCCTCCCTCATTGAGCTCCACACCTGTGGAGGTCTTTCCTGTGTGTTTCCAGATGAGCTTGCGCTGCTGTCATGGCAGAGCCCTCTCCCCACTGTTTTCAAATTGCTTCTTATTCTTTCTTCTCTGAGAGGACAGATCTATGTCTACCTTGTTCACAAGGATAGCCTTAGCAGGGAGCATCCTCTTGGCTCAGAAATTCAACTAAGTAAATTTTTAAAAGATGACTAACTGACTACTTGAATTACTAGATGAAAATAAAGGCTACATTTTGAGAAAAAGAAAATTTTATCAGAAACTTGAGCAGTAACAGTTACCAAAGTGTAACACCATATTTGTCTCTGAGCTTCCTGGCAGCCAAGGCAAAAATGGAAATATGATAAATTATATAGTTCTCATGACAGTTCTAAGAGAAACAGGATTCCCCCTCCCTCTCAATTTAAGTCCAAAAAGAAATTGATTCCACATCAGGAATAATATCTATCAGGCAATGTCATCAAACACAGTTCACCATCCGAAAAGTGGGATGAATAAAGCCTCCCCTTGACTTATAGCTGAGAGCTGGTGATCCAGGGAGAAACACTGACCCATTGCAGAGGCTCATTGGGATAACTACTCCCAGGTGTCAGGCCCTGTTCTAACCATGTTTACAGGGGTCACTCACAATCTTCATAAGGACTTGATGAGGCCTAACAGTATGATTATCATTATTTTACAGCAGGGAAGACTGGGACAGGGGAGAAAAGGAAAATCCCTGCACTCACATAGCCAAGAGTGATAGACCCAGGATTTAAACTCAGGCAGCCAGGTTTAAGGAAATGACTCCAAACTAGGGTTGGGACTAGGGAAGAAGCACAAGATGCTCATTTTGGCTGTAAAAATTTAAAGAAAAACTCAGAGATAAGCATAAATAGTATTTTTAAAATCAAAATTAGTCAAAATCAATCCATGATCCTAAAAATGTCAAAATGTACAAAAGAGACTCTCATTGGTATGGCCCACCTGCCTTGCCTTGCCCTGGTCTGACCTGGTAGCAAACCTGCCCTTAGCACAGGGGTCTTCAGCAGAGGGAGGCAGCATGAGGCAGAGTCCCTGGACTCCCACTGTGCTGCTTAGGAGCTGGGGCCATGGCTCAGCTTCTGAGCCCCAGCTCCTGACATGGTAGGGTAATAGGAGTGTGCATCCCACTCTGTTTGTGTGTTGGGTATGTCAGTGGCCATGAGACACTCTCACTGTAACAGATGCAGCCGTGGCTACTGCAAGGACTCCAACATCATGGACGTGCTCCATGATGGACGTGCTCCTGTGTACTGCCCCCACCGTCACTCAAGCAGGTGCACCCCTGTCCTTTAGAGGGTCTGGCTGGTGAAAGCTCTGCAGGGTCTGCCCTGTGGCCACCGGGCATCTCCAGGGCCTGCAACTGGAGGCAGGGGTCCAGGAGCCCCCAGAGAGGTGTCAGGCTGCAGAGAGGGAGGTGTGTGTTGGGTGCTCACTCTGCTCTCCCCTCCCAGTTCCAAGCAGGCCCCTACGGATGCATCCTGCTCACCGTGTCTGCCATCTTCTCCAGGTCCCCGGAGCTGTGAGTATCTTCCCACTCAACTCCCCGGCCCAGGCTGTCTGTCTCACACTCCGCCACTCCCCCGAGCCCAGGGCAGTGCTCAGCGCTTAGTGAGCGCTCAATGAACACTGGCAGAAGGATGAAGAAGCAGCAGAGGAGCTGAAGCTGGTAGAGGAAGTCCATTCTACATATTCCAGGGTCCCCTTCTCTGTGGTCTTCCTGCTTGTGCTGGGGACAACTTAAGAGGCACCTCCCTGCCCTCGGCCAGCTTGCGTGGGACTGCAATGTGCACACTTAAGCACGAAAAGCTCTTATTCCTTGCTGCACATGTGTGCGGGGGATGGGAGGGGTGGAAAGTTGAGGCTGAGATCTGGAAATGACCACGGTCCCCAAGTTCAGGGCAGAAGTCTCACTGGAGGCCAAGGCCATCCTGCAGCTGCCAGCAACCAGCCCAGGAGCCCTGGGCGGCACCCAGAGGGAGAGGTAGCAAGGCCACCTGCCCTGCCTTCCATGTGCTTGACCGCAGCTGGCAGAGTCCAGGCCCTGCGGCTGCCTAGAGCTAAGCTCTTCCATGGAGCTCGTTCCCAGGAGCTCTCTAGGCCCTTTGTCTATTTTCATCACCTGGGCATTGTCACCAGGGAGCACAGCAGACTGAAGGCACAGGAATGGTTTTGTAAGTTAGGTCAACAGTGCTGTCACTTGCAGGCGGAGGTGGAGCTGGGGGATGGAGCCAGCAGGTTTGGGAAGTGGGGAGTCCTTGGGCAGCTTTGAGGCACACAGGCAGGAGAGGCCCTGGCAAAAGGAGAACTTTGCCCTTCTTCCCTGGCTGGGCCCCGCTGGTGGGTGGCTGCTCCCTGGGGCCTCTGCTGCAGGTGGGAGGAGGGTGGCGGGGCTGGCACCCCATGCGCTGGGCTGCCTGCTGCCTGCCGCTACTGAGCTTATTAAATCGCTGTGTGCACAGCACTTTCCACGGCATTTTTCTTCTAATCCTGCCATAATGATATGATTCATTCCTGGCGTGGGCTCACATGCACGGAGACCATAAGCTGCTCACCCTCTCCTAGGCCTCGTTTGCTAATCCCCAGGCAGGAGGTGTGTGTGTGTTGGGGGAGTTGTCTTCTGGTCGCACCGGGGAAACCTGCGCTCTCAGATCCTGGCCTCAGCTTCCTCATCTGTATAGGGGACCTTCAGCCCTGGGGTCTGGGCCCCATGCTTGAGTGACCGGTCACAGGCAGTCTGGGAACGAAGCAGACTATGCACATGTGTGCTCCTGTGTGCAGCCCTCTCCTCCTAGATGGGGCTTTGCACCCCATATCCAGGCCACTCGTCACAAGGGTTACAGCTGGAGGACTTAGGCTGTTGCTGCCCCTCCCTGTCCCATCCAAACCAGCTGGGCAGCGGTGATCCCCTGCCCAGATTGTGGTACCCAATAGGCATCCATATGGGGAGGCTACCCCACAGCACAAACCTGCACAACTTCTTGCTAATGGCCTGAAGTCCCAGCCCTGCCAACTGCCCCCCGACATACACATGTGCGTGCGCGCGCGCGCGCACACATGCATTGGCACAGTCACACGTGGCCCTGAGGACCTTCGCTGGGCCCTGTAGCAGGTATTTTGAGGCCTTGGGTGCAGGCTGGGAACCCCCCACCCCAGGCTTCTACTGTGGTGTTGGCTGCACAGGTTGGTTGTCATTTCTCTGTGACGTCCCCTTCCTCGTTCCTTGGGAGACAATTCAGAGGGAAATACCACTATCAGTATGGACAATGACAACCAGCATATAGGAAGCTCCCTGTGTGCCTGAGCCTTTCCCTTGGCATCCATTGACCCTCCACCACAACCAGTTCGGCGGGTGCCTCTGTGAATCCCTACAGCTCAGGCAGGGGAGTGGTTTTCCCCAAGGTTATATAGCAAGTGAAAGGCAAGCGGAGCCCCCAGGCAGTCTGGTCCAAGCCAGAGCTTTTGGTTTGTGCTTACAGAGCTGAACTTGGGGTAAGACAGGTTCAGTGCCAGGCCCAGAAACTCCTCTGGGCTGGCACCTCAGGAGATGTGACTGCGCTTAGCATGGCTCCTGCAGGGTGCGAGCCTCTAGCAGTGGCTGTTGCCAGGACCATGCCCTCCTGTCCCATCCTGCTGTTTCTTGCCTCTGGCTTGTCTTGGTGCCCCAGGTGGAGGCTATGAGGCCTCCTCAGTATACACAGCCACAAGATGTCCTAGTCAGCTGGGTGTGGTGGCGCATACCTGTAATTTCAGTGGCTGGAGAGGATGAAGCAGGAGGATCACAAGTTCAAAACCAGCCTCAGCAACTTAGTAAGGCCCTAAGCAACTCAGTGAGCTTCTGTCTCAAAATAAAATATAGAAAGGACTGGGAATGTGGCTCAGTTGTAAAGGTTCCCTGGGTTTAATCCCCATACCAAATAGTAAAAGATGTCCTGAAGTTTGCAATGGTCCCTCGGTGGTGGTGTGGTGAAGTGGCAGGCGCTTCCTGAGTAACGGTGGGTTTCCTGGGCACTGAGTGACCATGCTGGGAAAGGGCCTGTGGAGGGCAGGTGGGGGACCAAGCTTAGGCCTGGGACAGAATCAAACTTGAGCACCCAACTCTGACTTGTTTAAATTCAAGAAGACATTTGGTAGGGCTGAGGGCTTCTGTTGAGAACCAGACCTCAAGCAGCCCAGTGGTCTCCTGGGGCTCCTCCAGATCTAAGCTTCCTTGTGACAGCTGTACATGTGTCCTTGGGGCTGCTCAAGAAAGGGGTGTCAGAGCAGAGCTGACCTGAGCCATCTGAGGTCCAGGGGGCTTCCTGAGGAGGAAAGGCAGGAATGGCAACAAGCACAGACACAGCTGGCAGCCGGAGTCCCCAAAGACACTTCACAGGGCACGTCCCTGGCACGCGCAAAGGCTCCCATGAAGAAGGTGTCCTCTCGCCTTCCTAAGCCAAGTCCCTGCGATGACCCACTGCCCCTTGCACGCCAATCACATCGCACCCGCTCGCGTGTCTTTTGGCCCCCAGTCCCCCACGTCGGCTCTCTGCAGGCTGCCTGCGTCCTGAGATGGGGAGACCCACCTCCTGCCTCTGCCTCACAGTGAGCAATGAGTAACCGCCTTTCTTTGTGGACATTTGGACAGGTGGGTGCAGATGTCACCCAGCCAGGCACCATTTGTCCTGTCCAGAGAAGCTCAGCTGGGCGGTGAGTGACAGTCACATGGAAGGTTGTACTTGGCGGTTTCAATGTAGCATGGGGACATCTGGGTCCCCTTCTCAGTTCAGCAGCCCACAAGCTGCATGGTTGATTCAACCTGTGTCTTTGTTCTTTATTTCTGGCAGGACAGGACTGGGCTAGTACTTTTTAAACTCTTCTTAGAGTGAAAATCTGATTTTTTTTTCTTCAAAAAATCTACTGTAAAGCTCACTATGGAAAAGCAAGTGCAGCAGAATGGCAAGGGCTGTGGTGGTAGGGAGGGGGAGACCCCTGTTTCCCACCCAACCGCAGCCCGGGCACCCCTTTTTGGAGAAGCCCCCACTCTACAAGCACAGCTTGAAAATCTCGGGAGCAGACGATGGCCGGAGGTCTTCCTGCTCTGGAGCCGGGTCAGCTCCGCCAGAGAACCCTTTGATGCTGGGTCAGAGGGATCTGTTATTACTTTGGGCAGTGGTCAAAAACATATCCTGGGAGCCCAGAGAGATAACAGAGGCCAAGATCAAATGCTGTTCAGCCAGGCAGAAGCAGAGCGGAGGGCTGGGAGCTGGGAGGGCCTACCCGATGCTCCCGATAGATAGTGGTGCGCGCACACGTGCCAGGTGGGGTGGCCTGCGGGATGGGAGACATCGGCGAGACCGTGAGAATGGATGGGAGGTGACGTGGTGTGGGTGATTGGTTCATGATGGTGTGAAGGATGACATGACTGTGAGTGACAGAGGGCACGACGGGTTCTCCCTCCGGGCAAGGGATGCCTCCTGAAGCCCAGAGTCTGCTCCGCACCATGTCACTGCCTGCTGTCTGTGGGCCGTTCCTGAGCTGGAACAGAGCCAGGGCTGGCCGCGATGGGCAGATGTGGTCCCCGCCAAGCACAGCCCAACCACTCCAAAGAACAGTGGAGAGCAGGCCTTTGAGGTTTGTTTACGCAGGCTATGCAGAGGCTTGCGAAGGGTTTGTTTTTTTTCCACTTGGTTTCAAGCCTTTTATTTTCTTTCTTAAGATCTCCAGTTGCTTACAGTAAATCTCATGCTGGATTTCATGCTGCTGTTGCTCTGCTGCTTCCCACCCCACATGGCTAGAGCCTTCCCCAGGCAGCTCTCACAAGCCCAGCCGTGCTCAGGGCCCTGGGATCAGGGCCAGCACTGAGACCTCCCAGCTCAGATGCTCACCAGGTTTCTTGGACCCTGGTTAGGAAGGTGGGGAGTCAGCTCGTGAAGAGCCCTTTTCAGTGTCCCTTGGTGTATAGTACAGCGAACACTTAAGCTCCCCACGGGCAATCTGGAAAGTCCACAAGGGGTGGTAGCTCGCTACTGGCCAAAGTAATTTTTGGACAGCACAAGCCAGGTGTTGAGGGTGGGGGATGACCCATGCAGCATCCCACCATGGAGACATGCTCTCAAAACTCTGAGAGATTAGGAGCAACAGGGACAATCGGTTTCGTTCTTTAAGGAAATAGCCCTGAAATGAATGCCAACCGTGAGTATTGGCTACACAGACAAGTGACAGATGCTCACTTCCTGACCATTATAAGCAGAAAGCAAAAACCACTAACCCATGCTTGTCAAATACCTGGACTTTAGGAGTGGCTGGATCCAGGAACTGCATACTGTATCTGGGATTTGTGTCCCTTCTCTGGCTGCTCACTGCTCTATTCTGAGTCCCAGCTGTGTTCTCAAGAAAGCCACCTGCATGGGGCCTCCAATACTCCACAACCTGCCAGGTGCTTGGCACCTGATGGTATCGCTATGGCAAGACCTGGGCTGCACCCATCCTGGAGCCGGTGAAGGCTGGGGTATCTGCAGGAAGCAGTCCCCAGGCTGGCTAGGGCGGAATGCTTAGAGTGAGGTTTCATACTCAGGAGGGTGGATGTGGGTTTGGGGTGGGCTTCACAGGGGCCCCACAAGCTCCTTTTGGAAACTGAGGAATGTGATCACAAAGCTTTTCATTCCTGCGGGATGGCAGTGCTCATCAGAGACCACCTGGGGGAGGCCACTGGCAGGTGGTTTGTAGTGTGAAGCTACCAGCAGGGGCAGCTGCATTGAGAGTCCCTGGTTCTGGGGTCCACACCAATCTGCTCTACGCCCTGTCAGATTTAAGCTGGCTGGGTCTGGACCAAAGCAAGCCAACATAGAGAGGCCAGGTCCCCAGGCTGCTGAGGTGACAAACTCAGGCCCAGCCGAGTGCACTGATTTTCACAGACCCAGCCCAGGGGCTGGTTGGGAGGGACCTGCCTCCCACATCTGAGAAGGGGACCAGGCCTAAGCTACATGATTAGTGACCCTTGGAGTAGCAGTGCATCTCCTACTCTATCCACTCACCCAGGGACTCTCGTTTCATGAAGGGCTTAGACACCCAGGTGAAGAAGATGGGCCTCAGGAGGAGAGAGGGGTACTTAACCTTCTTGAAGAGTCTTCTGTGCTGGTGGGCTGCTCACTGCCACCTGCCCCTGCACCCCTCTTAACTCCAGCTTCCAGAAGCAGTTCCCCAGGGCCTGCCACACTCACAGCTTCTCCAACGATGGGAAGCAGTGACATCTGCTATAAACTGTGCCTAATTATGACAGATACTACATTACCTGTCCTCAAAGCCCTTGCAGCCCAGAGGGGCAAGACAGACACATGAAGAACAGATGGCATGTGCCTTGGGAAGGGGAGGACTAAATAGAGGAGAGGCCGGCATCCCTGTCCCTTCTCTTTACAGAGGAGGAGACATGTAACAGGGCTTCGAGGGGTGGGCAGCAAGGGTCTTGGCAGCTAGGAAGGACAGAGTGGACATAAGCCACTGGTGAGGATTTTCAGGGATTGATTGTAAAGACCAGGCTAGGAGAGGCTCTCCTGGGGTGTAGGAAAAGATGGTGGGTGGTGAGGTGCAAAGCAGCTTGGGAAAGGCTTTGACCAATGGCTATGGAGCTTGGGGTCCTCTTGTCTTCCCTCATCCAAAAAGGCCTCTCTCTGTACCCTGCAAAACCTCCCACCAAGTTCTCATTCCCTGGAGAGTGGGATTGACATTGAGCCCTCGAGCCCTTGAGCTTTCTGCAGTCTGCAAATCCTTTTCAGGCTCTCTCCCCTTATTTCAACCACCCTTAAAAGTGGCTGTTGTTATCTTCATCAATGACAAACCCTAGGCTCAGAGATAGAAAGCAATTTGCCAAGGCCAGGTAGCACAGGTGGCAGAGGGGGCCTGGCATCCAGGTCTTCTGACTCATTGTCCCCACCCTCTCGGCCTTCCTGGGAAAGCAGTCAATATCCGCTCTATCCAAATCCTTTTCAGATATTCACAGCTACATTGCAGCCTCTTGGAGGTCTCAATTTATTCTGGGTTCTTGGCTGTGATACGAGTGGTTGAGGTTGCAGGAATCATGACCTCTTGGTCATTGTTTTCTTGTTTTATTATTGTTATCATAGGAAAAAGGAAGTGACATTTGCCAAATGCCAAATGCTTTATATAGTTCATCCATTCAGTTCTCACAGTAGTCTATAAGAGGAGGAGGTGCCATCGAGCCCATACTGCAGGTGGGGAAACCAAGGCTCTGAGAGTGGCAGTTTGAACCCTGGGCTCGCTGCCTTTCAAGCCAGGTTCCCTTGGTTTGTCACGTCTGCCCTTGGACTGTGCAGAAGCCCCACCTCTGCAGGGGGCTGCGGAAGTTCTGCTGGGGTGCAGCCTCTCCTCTGGGAGGGCCAGTTAGCTGACCCAGTGGGAAGTGGTTCCTCGGGGCTTGATGTCCCAGTGGACAGGTGGAGACGGGATGGTTGGGTCCTGCTGCCTTGATGTTTTAAAGATCAGAGTCAGGGACCAGGCTCACCATCCCAGGAGTCCCCAGAGATCCTTGCACCAGGCCTCTGCTTTTATAAGTGAGGACTCAGGCTGGGAAAGAGGTAGGGACTCTCCTGAGGTCACTTGGTCTGTCCAAGGCCAAGCTGGCTACTGGCACGCCTTGTGGACATTTGTTTTAGTGAATGGCTAAACCCTGGGCCATGCCTCTAGGCCACTTGGGTATATTTTCCTTCTTATTCAGAAACTTCTGTGCCAAATGCCACGTTCACACGGGGAGGCTTTGAGGTGAAGGGACAGGCTGACTGGAGCCATGGACAGTGGAACCTGGGTGGGGCTTCAGGTCGCCTGGGCCTTCCTGGAGCTGATTGGCCAGCCTAATGGTCTCATATTTAAGGCCACCATCCGCACTATGTGATTTTGGTGTTGGGGACACCAACATGGCCCTGCTGATTGTGTGACCATGAAACAACAAGGTTCCTTCTCTTCTTGGGGCTTCAGTTACCCCATCAGGAAAACAGATGGGCGTCTGGCCCTCCCTGCCTTGCAAGGCTTTTAAGAGAAGGCAGTGCTTGAAAATGTCTAAGGCTACACAGACTGGAAGCTCTTGCGTTGTTAGCCTGCTCCGGGGCAGAAACTCCGCACACTCTGAGATGGACGATGCAGACAGGTGGGAGGGCTGGCGGAGATCTAGGACTGTCTAGATCAGATGCCTGTCTCACTTCTCTCTGGTCAGTCATTTCACCTGCACGGAGC
Source organism: Aplodontia rufa (assembly GCA_004027875.1). Taxonomy (NCBI): domain Eukaryota; kingdom Metazoa; phylum Chordata; class Mammalia; order Rodentia; family Aplodontiidae; genus Aplodontia; species Aplodontia rufa. The sequence continues at coordinate 67,384 of PVKS010006356.1, forward strand.
CCTCTCCCAGCCTTGACATCCCATTTGTTTTGTCTCCTGGCACAGTGCAGTGGCTCAGGGGCCTGATGGTGGAAAGAGCTGAGAGGACTCGGCCTTGCTGGCCTCCTGGGCAGAGCTCTCGGTTCCCCTCCTCTGTAACCCAGACACAGCCAGGCTAGGTCATCACCGTGACCAGGTGGTCCAGAGTTGGCCCTTTGCTTCCAGATGCAGAGGAGGTTGGCAGCAGGCAGCTGGGGCTAAGCCCTTCCTTGTCAGTGTCCCTGCTCTGGTCCAGTTCAAGGCTCCCTCACACTGTGCCTCTTGCTTTGATATCCAGGCAAAGTCTTCTCCTGGAGCTGGGGGTGGGTGATATGCTGAACAGCTTCCAGGGACTTGTTTTAGGTAGGTTCTGGCCCTTCTGGCGGCTGTCCACCAGTTTTGTGCCTGCTTGCTCAGGCTGTTCAGGACTCGCCTGAAACTTGCCCCCTGGAGAACCATGGAAAGGACAGCCTGCCCACTAGCCTGATGGTCAGTCCTGGGGAAGGGACTGTCATTGTTTATGGCTCAGAAGCCCAGAAGGGGTAGGAACCCGGAGCTTAGGAGCCCCTTCCATGGTTTCAGTCTCCAATCCCAGGACGCTGTGTGTCTTTGGAGCCCAGGGTTTCCCCTGAGGGGCTGTGGGAGCTGGCAGAGGAGAAAAGGGGGCCAGGCCCAGCACTGCCTGCAGCCAGGTAACTCCGTTCTTGGGTTTTGGAAAAATAGGTTTCTATGCGTAAAATTCCATTTGAAGAAAGACCTCCAAGTCTAAATTTACATTGGGGCCACTCGTACTGGTTTCCTAGGCCTACCATCACGAAGGGCCGCAGTCTGGGTGGCTTGAGCGTCTGGGTGGCTCGAGCACCTGGGTGGCTCGAGCACAGAAACTTATATCTGAGGCCTCCAGGGCCTGAAGTCGAAGATCCAAGTGCCAACAGGGTCAGCACTGACCCTGAGGCTTCCCTCCCAGGACTGCAGATGGCCCCCTTCTTACTGTGTCTCATGGCCTTTCCTCTGTGGGTGCACATCCCAGAGGTCCCTTTTCATGTCCATATTTCCTTGCACACCTTGTTTTGTAAGGACACAGTCAGATGATTAGGACCCACCTTCAGAGCCTCATTTTAACTCAGTCACCCCTTTAAAGTCTCTATCTCCAAATACGCATGCTTAGGTATGGCGAGGTCGGGGGGGTGCCAACACTTCAACATGTTGGACAGTTCGTCCTAATCTACCTCTCATCTTTCAAGACCCTGGTGTGATTGAGGCCCAGGAGGTGGGGTTTGCGGCCAGGGCTTGATCTGGGGTCTGGTGCCAGCTCTGCGAGCGAGTGGACTTCTCTCGGGGCAGAGCGGAGGTTGTGTTCCTGTGGCCGAAGACTCCTCGCACTCAGGGCTGCTGGAACTCCCCTGGGGGAGGCCTGAACATCTACAAGTGCCAAAGTTGTAAATCTCTTCAGCCACGAGCCGCTCCTTGGCGTCTCACGAGTGCCCTGATGTGAAATGCAGATGTGCCTCCCTTTTAAGATCCAAGCACACTTCTGAATTTCCCATCATGTTTGCACCTAAGGATGCAATTGCCATTTCCTCCCATTGTCCTTTCTGCTTGTCCCTCTGCTCCCAGCTGACGCAGGCTCCCAAGCCCGCTGGGTGAACACGCGGCTGTGAGCTTATGAAGATCGGACTGCTTCTGAAAGCTGCGGGTGGCCTACAGCCAGCGATGCTTATCGGTCCACCCAGGACTGCTTTGAGGTTATTTTCTTCTCATCAGAAGATGCTTGCATATGCTGCAGAGAACGTTTCCATCAATTCTTCTGCTGGAGCTAGTGCCAGCCTAGTGCTATGCTCCGTGAGTCACCCCTGCTGGCTCCCTCCCAGGCCTGCTGGGCTGTCTCTGGTGGGTGAGCCCTGAAGGCCTTCCCAGAGGACCCCACGCCTTTGCCGTATGCAGGCCCCCAGGATGGTGCTCCCAGCCCATCTCATGTGGACCATAAACCTCCCCCATTTGGCACGGTCACTGAAAACCACAAGAAAGCATTATCTCTGAAAGTATGACGGAACCTAAATTTCTAAAGTTATCTGGAAAGGCTACAGGATCAGGGCGTTGTTTTAGGTTTGTAAGCTTATGGCAGACCTCGGATTCAAAGCATAAATCGAGACCAGGTTCTTCTTCTCTTCCACCGAGAAGGAAAATGAGCGATCTGATTGCTAAACCCTTCCAACCCCTGGCTGTGCCGCTCAGTGCTCTCTCTGGGGTGTGGATAATGGAAGTGGGCCAGGACCAGGGCACAGTGCTGGGGTGGAGTGTGCCCCTGAGGGCTGTGTGCAGTGGTGGAGGAAAGGGGCCTGGGAACCAGGCGCTCTAGCCTCACCTGGCCCCTGATGCCCACCTCTCTGAGCTGCTCTAGTAATTCCTACTTCACTGGGAGCCTGGAGGGTTGAAATTGCCATCTTCTGGGTGTGGTCAGTAGACAGCAGCTCCTTGACTCTCTGCTGGTTACATGGCTTCCTTTACCAGAATGCTTTGTCTCTCAGAGCTATTTACTTTGGGGGCTGCTCTGTTCCTTTTAGGAACAGTGTGCTGATGGTGGGCTTCTGTTATGGTTTGAATGTGAGGTATCCCCCAAAATCTCACGTGTACAGTGCAGTAGGGTTTTGGTAAAAGGTGTCACCCACAAGCTCAACATGTGGGACAATGCAAAATGACTGAGAGATAAAATGATGGGGTCATGAGAGCCTTGACCCATCAGTGAGTCAATCCCCTGATATAGGGGCCAACTGGAAACTGAAGGCAGGTAGGGGTGGCTGGAGGAGGTGGCTCATTGGGGGTGTGCCTTTGGGTATATATTTTGTATCTGGCATGGAGTTTCTCTGTTTCCTGGCAATACCTTGAGCTGTTTCCCTCTGGCACACTCTTCCACCAGGATGTTCAGCTTCACTTGGAGCCCTGAGGAATGGATCTGACCTTCTGTGGTCTAAGGCCTCTGAAACCATGAGCCCTCAAAATAAACCTTTCCTCCTAAATCTGTTCTTGTCGGGTCTTTTCTTATAGTCACAGCAGTGGAATAACTGACTGAAACAGCTTCCCAGCGTGGTAACCCTGGGAGGTTCAGGAGGGCTTTTTGCTCCTGCTCATCACGTCAGCCCTCCCAGGTGACAGGGGTCCTACTGATGGGAGGCATCCTGAATTATTCTCTCTGTACTGCTGCCTAGCCCTAAAATCCATTTCTTGTGGTTCAAGGAATTTATTTTGGAAAAGGGGCTTTTTCAACTTCTGCCTGTCAGGGCACCCCATTCTAAATAAAAAGCCACAGTGGCAGCTTGGAGGGGCTTTAAAAATGGACTGCAGGGAGGCCCTGGGCCCAGCAGCCCTGGATAAGCCACCCCTTCCTGGAGCCTCGACTATCCCTGAGTCTTAGGGAATGATGTGTGTCGGTACCCGGTGCCCGGTGTCAGAGCCGTGCGGGCTAGCACCATTGTTTTAGAATTCAAGGAGACTGTATTCGTCTGCTTTCTGTTGCCTACAACGCCATACTGCAGACTGGGGGAGTTTTAATGGAAAGAGGTTTATTTTGGCTGATGGTTCTGGAGGCCCAAGGTTGAGGGCCACATCTGGTAAGGAAGTGCAGGCATCACATGGCAAGAGACAGGGAACAGATGCCTGTGGCTTCTGTAAAATCACCAGGATTCAACCGCAGGGGCCTCACTCTTATGACCTTCCCTAATCCTCATCATCTTCCAGAAGCCCCAGATCTAAACACCATAGTTGGATTAAGTCCCCACCCTCTTAATATCTCACCCTGGGAATTAAATTTCAACACAGGAGCCCTTGGGAGACACCCTTAGAGCATACCCAAATCATAGCAGAGGCGTTAAAGTTCATTCCTCCCTCCTACCAGAAGGGCGGACTGAGACCCGGAGATGGGAGAGGATGTGCCCACCCCTGCAGTTAGTGGCAGTGTTGGAAGGGTCAAAATCCAATGGGATTCTAAGCCCTGGCCCACTGCATATATGGAAAATTTGCTTTTACCTTATTAAAATTATTACCTATACAAGATTTTATCTAAAGAAATTTCATTGCAACAACGTTAACAAGAACAACAAAAAGCCATTGAAAACCATTGTAATCTGATATTGGATTTATCTGCCTGTGACACTTTTATAAAGTCTTTAATGAACCAAACAAAGCATAGAGACAAAAGGTGGTGGTTAAACTGAACAGATTTTACCCACAACATCAGTGAACAAATGCTAGGCAATGGTAAAGAATACTGTCTTTCATGCTAAATAACTGAAAATTAGTGTTTTTGCATATGGCAAGTTTTGACTAAATCATGGTTGTACATGTGTGTGTAAGTATAGAAAGTAATTGTGACTCAATAAAACCTTAGAAAAAATAAAGTTGTATATATTTAACTTAAAAATAATAGAAGTAGTTGGGCTGTGAATTCAGGACGTTGGATTCCCAGGGCAAGGGCCTTTCCGCTGTGCCACGCTTCGCTTGCCCCTTTGGGGCAGGAGCCTCCTCTGCGGACAGCACTGAACACAGGACAGTCAGGTTCCCACCCAGTCTGGAATCCTCAGCCTGGGGCCTGAGGGGCGCACCCACCCGGTGAGGCTTGCCCTGGAGGCTTGGCTCAGCCAGAGGCTGCTAATGCTGTTTGTGTGTGTGTGTGTGTGTTTTCCAGTGTTCGCCAGGACTTTGATGTCCCCACCAGCCACCTGATTGGAGCACATGGATACTGCACACAGGTGAGGGGGTGCTGTGGGGCCCAGTGGCAGCCAGAGGGTGGTCTTCTCCTTCCTCTGGCCCTCCCTTCTTTGTCCCTGCTGACACCCTCCCTGTAACTTTCCTGCGCCTACCTCTGCTGGGCTTCCTGGTAGCAGAGACCTAGAAAGAGAACTGGGCCTCACTTCTCTTCGCTTTTCCAGTCTGCTGAAGTTTTAGTTGTCCTGGGGTCCTGACTCACTTGTGCCAGCTCTGGAGCCCTACTGGGCACTATGCAGCGGAAAGCTCAGGGCTGTGGTTTGACAGACAGCCACGGAAGGTCATGGGTTTGGCTGTTGCTCTCCTTTTTAGGGGAAGGCCTTAGGGGAGTGGCTGCCCTTCTGGCTGCCCAGAGTGGCCCTGCTCTCATTTTGGGCACCTATCTACTCCATGGGAACTCCCCCCCCCCCCGCCTCTTAGAGAAAGAGAATCAATTTTATTTTTTAATTTGGTCTTTGTTTCTCCAACACTTAGTTGTGTATGTGGTGCTGGGGTTTGAAACTGAGTCCTCACATGTGCCAGGCAACTGCTCCAAGCACTGAGCCACTGCTTCAGCAGCCCCAGGAGCTTCTCTTTACAGAAGGCAGAGGGTGATGTTGGCCAGAGGTGGCAGTCAGGTGATAGCAGAAGATGCCAGACCAGAATCTGGGGCTGGGTTCAAGACCTGTTCTCTGTTCCACTCAGAATGAGCTGGGCCATCTTCTTCCTCTCCCCAAGCTTTAATTTCCTCATTCATAGAAAAGGCATTTTGACCAGACCAGGGCTACTGAAACTTTGATTTGCACTGAATCCTGGAGGGTCACATTGTAGAATAGGCTTGGATTCAGGGGATCTGGGCTGGGGCCAGAGGTTTTGAATTTCTAACAGGCTCTCCCTGTGCCTTGGGGAGGCGATGCTGCCAGTCTGCGGACCACACTTCAAACAGTAAGGGAGTAGATGAGGAGTGGGAGATACTTGGTGCCCCTTTCTCCCCATCTCAAAAGGCTTTATGCTGGGTGGAAGGTTCTGGACATACCCGTGAACAAGGAGCAGGGACCTTTTTTCCTGTTGAAAACCATATGGAAAAACTTGAACCTGCCTTATCAAGGTCGACCCTCCTTAGTAGCTGCTGCCCCTGAGGTGCAGTATCTTAGAGCAGATATTTCCTCCAAATTCTTTCCTCATTTCCTCTGCAAGGTCACAATGAGGCCCATTGGTGTCTCCCTCCAATGAGGGCCCCTCAGTGGCCATCAGTCAAGGCCTCTTTTACTGTCACTAGGGCAGGGGTGTTGGTGTTAACGGAGGAATTTAATAACCCCGGACGTTGTTTCCACAATTAAGGGGAAAACACTTCCATTAACTTTGTCCTTTAGGAAAGGGTAGCCGTGACCATTCCCACGTGCTGCAGGAGTCTGCCTGCCCTCTTGCCTGATGGGCAGCGCCAGCCCTGATGGAGGTGGGTGCGAGACAGAGACCTGCTTGCCCAAGTGCTGTGCCTCAGCTTGCTGGAATCCTCCCCCGGGGAGCAGTGGGCCCTCAGAGGCTACCACCACCCTGCATCTTGAATGTGTGTCCAGGAAGGGGCTACCATGAGTGTAATGAGGGGTGGGAACAAATGAAGGGAAACCAGACAAATGTCTGGAGCCAGCAGATGTAGGTGGAGGTTCAACCCTGGTGCTCACCGGCTTTGTGACCAGGGCAAGTCCTTTTGCATCTGTGAGCCTCAGTTTCTCCATTCCTAAAAGAAGGTTGGACTAGGGCTCCCTTGCATAAAGAAGATCACCTAGGGGGCACAGGCTGAGGAGACCACCAGAGTGGCAATGTTCCATAGGTGCCTGCTGTAGGTCCAGAGGTCATGTGCTGGGTGCTTTGCTGGGGGTGAGGCATGAACCATGGGACCACTTTGCACCTAATACTTGGGGACAAGATGGAGATGGGCTTCCCGCTGCCCTCTGCTTCTGCTCCTCCTGCCCCCTAAAGCATCCTTTCCTGTGCTCCCCCACCAGCACCCTCCACTGAAATCGCACTGTCCCTGGTTAGAATTGAAAATGCCTGGCGCTCAGTTGGTCCTGCAGCTCCGTGGGTTTCCTGGTTGTAAACATGTGCTCCGCTTCTGGAAGATGCTATCGTTGGGGGAAGCTGGGTGGAGGGCACACAGGAACTTTGTGTACTATTTTTTTACAGCTTCTATTCAGTCTAAAGTTATTTCAAAATCTAAAAATCCATTTAAAAAATACCATCCTTCAAGCCTCACCCAGAAGTCACTTTGCAAAGCCACTTTCACTGGGTCTTGTGGCCTTGTGTCCATCTGCCCTGGAGTGCCATGCACACACATTTTTTAAATAGCCCCAGTCACATTCTATGTTGTGCTTCAATCCCACAGGCACATACCTGACCCCCCAGTCTGGACTGAGTATGAAGCTGTGTCTTACCCTCTTGAAGGTCTCTCCAACAGCCTGGGTCCTACAGCAGGGTCCTGTGTACACAGTGGTGCTCAGCGAATGCTTGGGGGATAAAGGTTGATGTGTGCCTGGAGATGAGCAAAGTTGGCAGCTTTCCCTTCAGGGCCTGTGGAGGATGGAATCCCCCGCCTCTGAATCCCTTCTCCCTCTCTTCTTGCTTGCTTTCCTTCTCTACCTTTTTTTTTCTTTTTCCCAGTCTCCCCTCCACCCTTTCACAGCTGATTCAGAGCCTTGACGTGGCTTCCCCTTCTCATCAACAGGAACTTGTCAATCTGCTCCTGACCGGGAGAGCCGTGTCCAATGTTTTCAACGATGTGGTGGAGCTGGATTCTGGGAACGGGAACATCATGCTCCTGCGGGGCATAGCTGCACGTAGCGATATTGGCTTCTTATCTCTCTTCGAACACTACAATGTGTGCCAGGTACCCACACGCTCACTCACGTTCTCCAGACCTTGGGGAGCCTGGCTCCCTGGGACTGATGAGAAAGAACGCAGTGGTGGGGAAGGAAAACAGGACTCCACTGCCCAGAGCTCCTGGAATTCAGGCCGGGCCTGAGTCACCAAGGGTCTGGGAAGACGTGCAGCTTCTCTGCCGTCCAGTAAAGCGCACAGTCCAGACCCAACGCCAGCTGATACCAGGTTCTGGGAAAGGCTGTCCAGAAGGGACTGCTGACAGTGGGTCAGTGTTGGCGGCATCTGGTGCGTGTGTGTGCACGCACCCTGCTGTGGGGTCTTTTCCAGGGATCGGAGCCTGAGGTCTGAGGCCTTGTATTACTTTCTTAGGGTTGTTGCAATAAGATGCCACAAACTGGATGGTCTGAAGCAACAGAAATTCATTCTCTCTCAGTTCTGGAGGCTGTAAATCTGAGATCAAGGTGTCCTCAGGGCAGGGCTCCCACTGAAACCCATAAGGAGACTCCATCCTTGTCTCTTCCAGTTTTGGGTGTTTTTTGGGCAATCCCTGGTGTTCCGTGGCTTATAGTTGAATCACCCCCTTCCCCGACTCTGCTGTCCCATGGCAGTCTTCTTCTGGTGTGTCTTTTTATTCTTAATCAGTTGGATTAAGGGCCCACCCTCCTCCAGGATGACCTCATCTTAACTAATCATATCTTCAATGACCCCAAATGCAAATAAGGCCCCATTCAGAGGTCCTGGGGACTTGTGTATCTTTTGGGAGACACAATTCAACCCACAACAGGCCTCACTTGGTCTCTCTGCCTCCTATCTCACTGCAGCCAGGGTCTCGGAAAGGGCTGGGCCTGCAGGTGAAGCTGGTCAGTGTGTGCAGTGTGTGGACAGGGGCTGAGGTACCCTGACCCTGCCTCTTGTCCCAGCTGCCACAGAACCTTCTCTGAGCCCAGCTTCTGGTGACTTTGGGGAGTCTACTGTTCTGTGGTGGATTATATGGAAGGGATTGTCCTGAGGGGCATTATCCTGCCCTGCCCTGCTGATTCTTGGAGGCCTGGGCTAGGCCTCATGTGTTGTGTATCCCAAGACAAGGACACAGACTCACCTGATGTGGGCATCCAGAGAATGCAGGGAGAATGAGTTTCCAAGGTGGGAAGGCACAGGAATTTTTATCCCCCCCGACTTCCTGTATGACCGCAGGTTCAGATGTGCTGTCCCTTGCTAATGGGCCACATGGTGCAGCCCTATCCTAGCCCCTCTCTGGGTAATACTCCCCAACTCACAGAATGCAGATTGTGGGATCCAAAGAGGGGGAGGAAAGAGTAAGGGTAGCTTCTTCCCAGTTGCGCTGGTGTTGGGAGAGAGGCCAGGAATGTGGCCGTGTGGCCAGTGAGGAGTGTCAGGGTTCAGGCGCGTCAGATCCTGAAATTGCAAGGAAGATAGCCTTGGCCAGGCTTGTGGGCCCCCCAGGCCCACCGCGAGCCCTCATTCCGTTCTTGCGTTCAGGGCATTGGTCAAAACACAAACTGTTTTCTTTTGGTCAGTGAGAGGTAATTGATGTGAATCTCAGCCGAGGTCAGCCTTGCCTTGGAATAGAATGACTGCGGAAGACACCCAGGTCCCCCACTACCTTCTGTCTTGGATTCCTTGGATGCACATAGAGCCTGTGCTGGCCCGTGCCCGGCTGAGACCTGGAGTTCCGTCTCCCTGCAGCAAGAGGATGCGTATGGTGATTGCTCTAGTTTGTCTGTGTTCACCCTTGTCCAGGCCATCAACATTGCTGGTCTGCACACTTGTGACAGCCTGGCTCACTTCAGCTCCTCTCCCCACCCTTTCCAATCCTGTCCCTTTACTGAAGCCAGTGTTTGTTTATTTGTTTTTTAAGAGAGAGGGACAGTGAGAGAGAGAGAGAGAGAGAGAATCAATTTTATTTAGTTTTTCACGTGGCTTTCATTGCTCCGAGACCAGTGTGTTCTTTAAAAACGTAGATCCAATCATATCGTTCCTTTGCTCAACACCCTTCCTGGATTTTCCAGTCCTCTGAGAATGTTATGAGCCAGATGTGTATCCCTAAAACTCTTTTGTGAAATCCTCACCTCTGGGACCTTGGGATGCAACCATATTTGGAGACATCGTGTTTAAGGCAGTGATTAAGTTAGGATGAGGTTGCTAGAATGGCGCTAATCCAAACAGTCCTAAGCAGAGGGGATTAGGACGCCTTATGAACGACACAGGGAGGACTCAGCCATCTATGAGCCAAGGTGAGAGGCCTCCAGAACCAGCCCAAACACCTCCACCATCCCAGACTTCCAGCCTCCTGAACTGTGAAAAAATCAATGTCCGCTCTGAAGCCACCCCATCTGTGGCATTTGTCACGGTAGCCCGAGCTGCTGCAGGGACTAACTCCAAACTTCCCATGACTCACAGCCCCTCACAGCCTGTGCCTGCCTTCCTCTCACCTCATCCCACCCGGCTTCTGCCACATTTGCTGGCTCTTGGGTTCCTCCCCACCTCTGGGCCTGTGCACACGCTCTGCCCCCACCTGCCCTGCCCTTTTGGCTTTCGTTACTTCCTAACAGGGAGGGCCTTCCTGCCTTCAGCATCACTGTGACTGAATCACGGTGTCTTCTCTGCCCCCGACCCGCCACCATCATTCTCAGAGTGACTTAATGCTGTCCTTCACCGGGCTCTTGTTGATGGAAGTATCACATCTCATTGCTTTCGGGAGGCAAACTGTCCCCACATTTCAACATTCCTGAAGTGGTGATGCATTATTGCTGCCGACAGCGTGCCAAACGTTGGCAGCCTTCTGGGGATCTGGAGTCGCAGGTTCAACACCGTGCAGCCCAAGTGTGTCAGATTGTCTGAGTCCTCTCCATCATCCCCCTTAACATGGTAAATTCCACAAGGACAAGACTGTTCTTGTTTCCTTCTGTGCTGTGTTCCCATTGCCTAACATGGTGCTGGGCTGAAAGTGTAAATCGTGCTGAGTGAGTGTCGCTCCTACAGACGCTGAGATTATTACTCAGGCTGTGATCAGGCCTTGTGAGCCAGTGCGTATACCTGGACAGCCCACCTGGCTGTAGGCTGTTCACAGCCTCTGCAGAGTAAGACTTACCACATAAAAAGGGCTGGAGACAGCTCAGTGGTAAAGCACCCCTGGGTTAAATCCCTAGGACCTTCCTCCAGCCCACCCCCACCAAAAAAATAACAACAATAACAACAAAATAAAACAGAAGACTTAACATTTGAAAGCAACCCCTGGTTGTGTGTGAGGTGCCCTCCTGGATGAAGCCAGGGCTGTGCTAGGGGTAATGAGACTTCTTTTCCTTTGCCTTTGGTTACCTAAGAATGTGAAGGAAGCAAATTTCATCTCTGGAAAATGTTACCACTTGGAAGGGAGCTACTGAATGAGAAAACTCATTTACAAACCCTTAACCCTTAACCTTTTGACAGTTATTTATATGTGGTCAGATGCCCTTGTGTCCTTCATTTGGAAAATTCAGCAAGGCTGATTTATGCAAAGGCCTGGCTCAGGGGCTCTTTTCCTGCCGTAAATGAGTGCTGGGTTCTGTCTTCCAGGCCCCCTGATTGCAGGCAGTGCCAAGTTTGGAGCAAAGAACAGAAACCAAGTTTGCAGTGGGATGTTGGCACTTTCAGCTGTGTGTTTTCAGACATCTAATTCCCCCACACCCCACACACAGCAAGCTCTGAAGTCACCTGAATATCACACAGGGCTGGAGTGAGGGTGGTGAGGAGGGAAGAGACACTTGGTGCATAAGAAAGTGATGAGCGAGCACGTGGTGAAGATGGTCCTGCTGCCCCATGGAGGAGGCTGCTATAATAGACAAGTCTTTCTCTAGGACATTCTGGGCACAACCCCTCTGTCCCTGACACCTATAGCCCAGAGTCACCGCTGCAGTAGGGGCCGCCCCATTACTCTTCTGTGACGGGCCATGGAGAAATTATGCTCTTCTCTTCACTGGAAAAATAATTGCCATTCTTTCCTTAATCCACAGGCAGTGGC
>PVKS010006357.1:0-78909 GCA_004027875.1 Aplodontia rufa
GGGTTGAGGTGGTTAGGAACACAGAGTCTAAAAGTGCCCTGATGCTACTGGGATCTCAACTTTGCCACATTTTCTGCCTTTCAATAGTTATGAGGCCTCAGCTCAATGACCTCTCCAAGTACCATTTTCCTCATATGTTAAATGGGGTTGAGAAAAGAATCCCTCAGAGGATTAGAAGAGATAATCTATGTAAAAACATTCAGCAGAGCCGTAGCACCTGGTAAGAACTCTGAAAATGATGGCTGATACTCTTAATAATTAATAGTAAGTATCTTAGTCCACACAGGATTCTAGGCAAGACTATTTTCACACAAAGTATTGTTTCTTTAGTCCCCTGAAAAGGACAGCTGTGTATCTGGAAGACACGGAAGCTCTCTACAGAGAGAAAGCTGCCTTGCCTTGGTGTGCCCTAAGCATCCCAGAGCCAACTGAAGACAGCAGCCAGGAACAGAGGGCCTGAGGTCTGAGCAGGTGCTGGGTCCATGAGCCTCCTCCTGGCAACCTCTGCCCTATTTTTACCCATTTTGTCTGCAGTTGTTGAATTAGGAAGAACTGGCCTTAATGAAATACTCAGTCCTGGACCTTTTCATGTCCCAAATTAACTTTAATGAGCAAACAAGGAAAGAAAGATCAAGAGGCCCGCCACTGGAACTTCGGGGAACTTTGAAGCAGAAGCCAGGATGGGGTAGATGCCCTCTGTCAATGAGCCAGCGTTTGTTTTTTGATGACAGCAAACCCTCAGATCTTGTTCATCTGGGCTGCAAACAAGGGGTTGTGGTACCTGAATATCTGAGATTTCATTTTTTGCAATGTCACTGGGTCTCATTCAACAAATGTGAAAGCTTTGGGTAATATCTGGCGAATAAGACACTGCTTCTGCCCTTGAGAATCTCGTACTATAGGACAGGAAAATGCATGTGCACAAATAGCCATGTTAAGAGGGGACTATGACATGTCATGAAAGAGACAAAGTTTATGGGATGGAGAAAGCTGTGGCTTCTCTCACTTGAAGGGAACTGAGATATCTGTGTGCAGGAAGTTAGATGGGACCTGCCCTTTTAAGAAGGGTGGCATCTGAACAGGAGTGCAGTAGTTTTTAGAGGGAGCACATAGTGTGAGCACTAGCAGAGAAGTCCTGGGAATGTTCTGGAAACAGTAAGTTGTACCTACCCAATGTCTTCTGTGTTTTGATGGGGGGGAGTCTCTCAGTCTTGTTTATGGGGAGCCTCAGTTTCCCCACAAGGCTAAGTCTACCTTTATTAATTGTAGAGATGAAATGAGTCATAATAGTCAAGATGTGAGGTTTATTACAAGTTCTCAAACATTGGTACTTAGCATTTCCCACACCTGCTTCTGGTTTCCCCTTTGTTCATTCCCTAAGCTGGTAAAATAGCAGATTCCCAAGATTTTCTACTGGGATATGGAGTTTGGGTACACAAAGGGAGCTTAAGATCAATGCTGGTGTTTAAATAAGGAAGTTTAGGATTGCCACAGGTAGTCCCCAGGAGAGGCAGTGCCCTCCTGGCAAAAAAGGCCCCCAGTACCCTGGGTAGAGGAGTTCTGGGCTGAACCTTCTGGCTGCCCCCACTGTTGCCTGCCTGATCACAAACTACAGAATGACAGGGCTGTCTCTCCCAGTGTCCTGCCACAACCATGTCTCTGAACAGCTCCCTTTTCAGACAGTTCCTTCCCTAGTGCCCTGCTCTTCTGCTTGAAGACTTTACCAGGAAGGAGCTTAAGAATCCATGTCAACAAGACCGTGCTACTACCACCAGGATGGCGTGACTCGGGAGTGGTGGGCCTCCTCTGGAGATACATGTTATTTACGTTTGAAACAGGATCTTAACTGTAGCTCCTCCTCTTGTTTGAATTTCAGCAGAGACTTCAAAGGCTAGCAATAAACTAGCCTGTTACAGTCCCATGGTCGCTCCAAGGGGTGTGCTAGTGTCTAGACTGCAGGACTTTCAAAGGGGAGGCCCAGAGTCAGTCTGCAGCCTTCACTCTTCACCCAGCTCCAGGCCTGGAAGCTCAGGCTGCCCAGAGATGGGAAGTGGGCATTTCCTCCAAAGCGTGTGTCAGTGACCGTCCCTGCACCCTGCTCCCACTGGACAGTTACAGGATGAAGGCTGCCCCTCCCCTCCCCTTCAGCAGCATGAGAGGGACCTCAAGGGTTATGTGGAGAGTAGGTAGGGCATCTGGGCTCCAGAATTGGAGGTCCAGGGGGCTGTGTCTGAATCTCACCTGGGGAGTCCATTTCCAAGAGGCTGTCCTGGGACACAGAAGGGGAAAGGCTTACGCCCATGGACAGAAGAAACACAGCAGCTGTTGTGTGCAGAGCCTATGTGTGCATCCCACAGAAGCCAGAAGAACTGGGGTCTCCTTCAAGGAATCTTATCCAGAGGACCCCCTAGGGGTTGAGAGGAGGAGCTTAAGGTGCCATCTGGACCAGAGGCATCGCAGGCATGGTGCCTCAGCACATGACCTCTTGATATTTGAGGGAGCCACAGAGGCTTCTTCTGGAGAGAGCTCACCCAGGGGCCGTGGGAAAATGTGCCAGCGTTGGAAGATATGTGTTCTTGCCCCCAGTCTCCTTTTCCTCGGGCCTAGTATTGTTTGATGACTCTACTGGGCTGGACCTTTATTATCTTAGTGGCTGAGATTTCGATACAAGAGCAAAGAAAATCAGTACTTTACTATTTGCAAAGCTCTTTTGAATATTCTGTTTTACTTGATAATGACCACAACCCATAGGGTGGGTGGGAATTTCCTCTTTACTCTTGTTTAACAAATGCAATAACTGATTCAATGTTATTATGTGACCCAAAGTTATTATGTTATAGGACTAGCAAGTGACATAACTAGTATCTGACTCCAGTTTTTATCTGTTAGCCCCTCATTGGCACCCTCCAAACATGTTGTCAGAAGTTCAGTGATCGAGACCTTTTAAATTTTTTACTTTGGGAACTATAGGGGCTTGCCATGAAGTTTGTACTGATTGATCCCTTCATGCAACAAATAGTTAAATTTCAGTGGGAGAAGGTAAATAATAAAGAATATGCAAGCAAGGTGTATGCATAATATTGGATGCCGGGAAAGGGAGAGAGAAAAATGAAGCAGAGAAAGGGAATAGCATGTGACAGGAGGTGGAGGCTGCTAATTTAAAATAGGTCTATGAGAATGTTGACATTTGAGCAGAAATTTAAAAAGGGAGCGAGTAAGTTATGCAGATATCTGGGAAGAGTTGTCCAAGAAAAGGGCCCTAAGGCAGCGGCATGCTTAGTATGTTGTAGGGAAATGATTAGGAATCTAACTTTAGATGTGTTGAGTTTGAGGTGCCTCTGAGACATCTAAATGGAAGTTTTGTTGGCAGTTGTATACACATGTCTGGGGTTCAGGAAGAAGCTGTGTTCTTAGGCGGAGAGAGCCAGGGAGGCACTGGTGGGCGATCAGGTCAGTGAAGAGCAGAGGGAGCTGGATTGCAAAGGACTTTGCCGAATATCACAGGCTTTTTGTCTTTCACTCTGAGTGAGATGAGAGGTCACTAAGGAATTTTGACCCAAGAAGTAATTTAATCAGACCCAAGTTTAAATAAGATTTTTGTGGGCACCATGTTGAAAATGGGCTGTAGGGAGTCAGGAAGGAAGCAGGAAACCAGTCGAGGGGGGGTATGGCAATTATCCAGATACGATGTAACAGACCCATGGACCAGGATGTGAGAGATGAGGTGGCGAGAAGTGGTTAGATTTTGTATGCTTTTTCAAGTTAGTATCAAGAGAAATTAGAGATCTATCAGATTGAAAAAGTAACATTAAAGATGACACTAAGATTTTTAGTGTGAGAGATTAGAAAGACAAATTTGCATTTTATTGATGTGGCATGAGTTTCAGGAAGAGTAGGATTTTAGGGAAAGACCAAGAGTTATTAGGGATATTTTAAGTTTGAGATACCTGTCTTATTTCATTTTTGATAGCAATGGATTATAAATGCTGTTTGGGGGGAAGTTAAGCCAAGAAGTTAGCATATAGTTCTGGGGATTTTCAGTGGCGTAGTTGTCAAGACCATGAAGGAGCTGTGATGTTACCCTTCACTGCATCAATAGTAGTGTCCAGAACATCTGTAGTTTTCTGCCCCAGTTCCCTGAGTCTCCGTTCCCCGATGCAGCAGGAAGAGTGCTGGAAGATCCCTGTGCACGTGGTGGGTTATGATACAGCAAAAGAACTCTGGACTGAGGACACCTGAATCCATTGTAATGGACAAGAAGCAGAGCGACCCTTTGTTCCTAGGGGCCACCATGCCCATGGTCCAAAACTGTTTGAAGTGTAGATATCCTTAAGAAGCCAATCCAGAATAAAGCTGGTCAATGCCTGTGTTCACAAGCCATGTAGGAATGGGAAGGATCCATGGAGAATTTTCTCCACTGTGTCACCGCTCCTAAAGAGCACGGTGGAAATTTTAAGCAATAGTTTTGGTTTTAACAACTATCGGGGATGTTACTGTCATTTTATGGGCTGGGGCCAGGGATCTGATATACTCTATAGTGTATGAGACAGTATTAAGCAAAAAGAATATATCATGTCCCACACAAATTTTGAATGTCCCATCAAGCATTCACTTAAATGAAAACAACAAAACAACCTATAATTCTTGGAGCCTAGACCCCATCTCCACATTGCAAAGTATATTTAGTATAGCTTAATATACACTTAATATTAAATCATTTAAATCAAAGAAACGTTCTACTTTGCTTTTCAGAATTTAATCAAAAGTTATCCACGATTGGAGGTAGGGAGACAAATCGCTAGCAGCAATACCAGTTGCTTAAATCACCACATTCATATGAGGTTTACATATACACAAATAGATGTTTACATATAAATCCATATTCAGCCTTTATTCCATAGATTCAAATCTGGAGAAAAAATATTTTCTTGACAATTACCTGACCTTTCAAATAAACTTTCTTCATGAAAAAGTTATAATATGTCAGATGTTTGTATCAGATGCTGTTGAGAGGTTAATGAAGAGAACTGAAAATTGACCATTGGGTTAGCAGCATGGAAATTGCTGACCTTGAAAAGAACAGCTTCAGTGGAGAGGTGGGGAAAGAGTCTCTTTGAAGTTGGTTCAAAAGAGCATGAGAGGACAGGAATTGAGACATGAGTATAAACAACCCCTTTGCAGAGATGTTCTGCGCAAGGGAGCACAGAAGTAGGATGGTATGTGAAGCACTCAGTGCCTAATAAAGGTGCTAATAAATTGGTAAGGATAGGGGCCACTCAGGAGAGTCTTCCAAGGGACTTTTAGTTTTAAAAGAAATGATGGCATTAGAGTAATGCAGAAATAAGAGGGCGAACTTAACTCTGCTCTCCCATTTATTAATTGCATGAACTTGGGCTAATTATTTAGCCTTTCTAAGCTTCAGTTTTTTCATTTTCAAAATGAGAACAATAATTAGCATAAGTATTATTAAATGAGAAAAACAAAGCCTGTCTGTCACAGAGTAACTCTCAATACATATTAGCAATATAATAAAGAAGTTTATTCAGTAAGGACATGTGAAAATGTTAAATTGGATAATGGTATTTTTTAAACTTCATGCTCAGTGCAGACGAGCAACGGGGACTGGACTGAGGTGTATAGAGGATAGGGGGTCTCCACCTTCTTTTTCCATGCATCAGTCTAAGAACACAGCCTGCAGTCAGAACAAGGAGGCAATGACGGTATTTCTAGAAAATGCTTTTATAAGCATTATCATTTTCAACTTTAACAATGTCCTTGCAACAAAGAAGAATTATCACTCTTTTAAAATAAATAAAGGGCTGGGGTATATCTCAGTGGTACAGCACCAGCCTACCATGTGCATGGCGCCAGGTTTAATCTCCAGTTCAATCTCCATAATAATCCTGTTGATTAAAATAATGATTTTGAGGTTCAGATCATCCTTGTGACTTTGCAAGTTTATGTAGTAAGAAAATTAGAAATTCAACTTTGGAAACTGTTTTTCCTTACAAAATGCAGCAGGCAATGTTTGCTGGCAGGTGGAGGAGTGCACACAGGAAAAATCAAAGGGTGCCTAAATCCACACTGTCATACATGGAATTAGGTATTAAATAGTGGAATCTTTGAGAATACACAGTTATGCTTCACTGTCTTTTGAAAGATCAAACACAGAAAACTTGCAAAATATAACATTCAAGAAAGAACAAAAGGTCATTCTGAAAAACTTCAATGTTCTGATGTTTTAAATAATATAAGTTGTGCAGAGAGCCACCTACCTCACAGCCAGTCTACTCTTCCTTAAGATATAAGGTTGAACAGTTCACCCAACTAATTCATTTCTGATAACGGGAGATTATAAGAAACATTTTAAGTGAAAAAGAAAATCGATGTTGACAGCAGGAGGAACTAGATGGCAGCCTGACTGGAGCATAAACTGACAGGCGGAACCAAACCTCAAAGTTGTTGATGATTTGGGGTTTCATAAGATAATCACCCTTAATCCTACTCCAGTCACTCACAGGGTTGCAGTACAACAGAGGACAAGTAAGAGAGCCATAAAAATAAAAGTTAAACTAAATTCAGAATACTTTATTAAAGAAAGGCAGAGCTGTTTCAATACATTTTAGTAATATTCATGTCTAAGTTTAAGAACTGAAAAAAAATCCTGCCCTAGTCCCATTCCAGTTTCTTGAACAATTCAATGGCAGACAAACTGAAGTTCCATTGCCTCTAGGAAGCCATTCATGTTCCTGAACATCCTCAAGCTCAGAGGACTAGAACAAAGGTCAGATCCCAAACTCATGGTTTCTCATTCATTGTCTGGCCTGTAAGAGTGAATCAGAAAAAACTTAGCTTGAGGGGCTGGAGCGGTGGCTCAGCGGTTCTGGTGCTTGCTTGGTGGTTCAAACCCCAGCACAATGTACACAACAAAGTGTCAGAGCAACAAAGGCCACATGAAAAACTAAATAAAATCAATTCTCTCTCTCTCTTAAAAAAATGAAAAAAAAGAAAAAACTTAGCTTGAATTTCATGTCTCAGTGTATCAAGAAGACTCTCTGGAACTTTGAACATGTGTGTGTGTGTGTGTGTGTGTGTGTGTGTGTGTGTCCATGTCTGAGTGTCCCTGCTATAGCAAAAGTTCCCCTTTCTCTACTTAGAAAAGAGATAGAGACTCATCAAGAATGAATCAAAAGGTGAATGGATAAAGAAAATGTGGTATATATACACAATGGACATACAGAAAAATTTTGGCATTTGCAGGAAAATAGGTGGAACTGGGAGGTTAAGGGTCATATGTTTTCACTCATATGAAGAAGATAGAGAGGAAAAAGGAAAACAAAGGTTGGGCTGGATCTCCTAAAAATCAGAGGGAGATCAGTAGAGGAAAGGGACCCAAGGTTGGGAGGCAGGAAGGGAGCACAGAAATGCTGGGGAGAGATTTTGGCCAAGCTATCCTGTTATATTGAGTGCATGTATGAATATGTAACAACAAATTCCACCACTATGTACAACAACTGTGGCCAGTAAAAATGTGGAGGGGAAGAAAAAGAAAAAGTCAATTATAAAAGCAAAAAGAAGGAATGAGAGGAATTGTCTTGGCTACACTCTTTATGTTCATAAAGTCTGAATCTTTCTAGTCCTGGGAGGGTGGACAGCTCTCTTTTTGTCCCTAAAATGAAGGCCCTTCCTGGTGAGATGGCACTTAAGCTATTGAAGGGAAATGAGATAGAACTTTTGGACGTTAGGGGTTTAAAAAGTGAGTAGCGATCCAACTCTAGAAGACAGTCCAGGGTTTGGGAAGAACATGAGACTGTGGTTTTGGCTGGAGATGGATGCACTCACTCATGCTAAGCAGGAGCTCAGAGGGAACAGCAGGAGCCCGATGGGACTGAGTGGGAGAAAAAAGAGCCTTGGGCCCACGCAAGGAGTTCGGTGTCTGAGGTTGCAACAGAACGAATTGACTGCTCAGAGAGCTGTCAGACTTCAAAAGCCTCTGCTGGCAGGAACTGGGACTAGGGTTGCGGTGGCCTCTTCATTTCCCTGGGCTGAAGCAGGAGAGAGACCTGGAGTTAGTTCCCCAGGGAAATTTGGGGCAGGGCAAAAGTGATTAGGGGTGGGGAGCTTGTTGCCATAGCAGCAGCAGTGTTCAGGCCTCCGCCTTTTCCGAGACCCTATGGAACTACAGTGACCTTTAGCTGTGGATTCTTGGGGTAAGGGGTTGGGCACTGGGTTCCAATGGAGGGTAAAGGGTCCATTTCCTGACCATCTGGCAACCGAAGCCAGCTGTTTTCACTTCAGAAGTGAGTGACTTTACTTTTGTCCTGAGTATGAAACTGTTTATGTGTAATTTTCAAATCTGTATTGCAGGAAACCAGGCAAAAGGGGATACGTCCTTTCTTGCCTGATGTTCACGTAGCCACTGCGTTGATTCTGATGGCTGTTTGAGGGACAGGAGCTATTATGATGCCCCTGGGTCTGCTCTTAGAATGACCTGAGGAACTATAAGCTGTTGGCTCTGAGTCATATGGGAATTCTTGCTTCTCTTGATTCAAGCTTCCTCTCAGAGAGGCGCGTTGACCTGATTTTCAGCATGGTGCAACTCAAGGCCATTCTGGTACATCTTGGATGACTAGGTGGCTGAAGTAACACATGCCAAGTTGATGCCCTTAGGAGGGGACTTCAGGTTCTCAGAGGCCTGAACGTAGCAGATCCCTCCACTGCTTCTTCCCAGACTTGGGAAATCCGGCTGCATCAGATAGGTTTGATACCTTTAGATCAGGATGGAAATTATGCTAATGAGAGTGGGAGGTCTTCCCATTCGTGATCTTTAATACAGATGAGGGGTTTATTAGGATCTTTCTGATGGCATCATTATGTCTCTCCTCCCAGGGAGAGGAGGCTTGGAAATCCTTTTCAAGTGACTTTAAACTCAATTTCAGTCCAGCAATGGTCTCTGATTTTCCTGAGTCATCAAGTTCCCTAACAGGAATGGATGTGGGAAGGAGCAAGGTCCCACTAAGGGTCTTATGAGGGGAGCCTCTGCCCCCAGAAGCAGCTCTTTGCAGACTGAGGAGCACACACGTGCGCACAGTGGCTTGGCTGGACCCTGCCCTGAGAAAAGCCCAGTGCCCAGCTAGAGATGAGAACTGCCGGACTCAGCCTCGCCCTCTCTAGCAGATGAGCGTCTCCAATACTTGCTCCGAGAGCTTGCATTTTTGGCAACACTGCAGAATGATCTAATCTCCAACCTCCCATCCCTTCAGGGAAAGGCATTCTAGATAAAGTGAATAGCATGGAGCAGGGGGACAAATATTTATATTTAGCCAGGAAACCCAAATCCCTAGGTGATAAAATTAAAAACGCAATACATAGAGAACAAGCTTAAGGGTTGACATTGAAACAGGCCAGGTGGGACCGGACCCAGAGCCAGGTCCTAACAGCGGGGATTTTATGCTGGTAGGGGGCAGGAGATGTGACTTTAGGGAACTAAAGCAAGATTGATTCCTGCAGAAAGGCTGGATTTTGAAGTTTGGCCTCAAGTGTGAAGGAGACTAAAACTTCTCCCATTCATTCAGGAAAGAGCAAGGAATGAAATGAGGCTCCTGTGAGAATTCAAACCTCTGATTCACTGCTCAGGTTTAGGGGATGAAGGAATCCCAACCAAGATATTAATGTAGAATCGGCTACAGGATTAGTGAAACTCTTGGGGTATCCAGCAGAAGCAAAGGAGTCTCTCAAAGGAAAAAGCAACCCCACCTAAAGTAGGTTCATGGTCACATGCATAGCCTTTGCCTAAGGAGACCGTATTAATTTTCTAGGACTGCTGTAACAAAGTACCACAAACCAAGTGCCTTAAACAGTAGAAATGTATTAAGTTCATGGTTCTAGAGACTGAATCGGAGATCAAGGTGTCAGCAGGGTTGACTCCCTTTGAAGGCTAAGAGGGTGCACCTGTTCCATGCCCCTCTCCTTGCTTCTGGTTCCTAGATTGGTTTGGTGCTGATCTTTGACATTTCTTGGTTTACAGAGCATCACCCAGATCACTGCCTTCATTTTATATCATGGTCTCCTTGTGTTCTGTCTGCAATCAAATTTTCTCTTTTTATAAGGATACTAGCTATGTGGGATCAAGGGCCCAGGGGCCTACCTTATTCCAGTATGACCTCATTTTAACCTAGAAATTATATCTGCATGACCTTTTCCCGCATGGGGTTATATTCAGAGGTCCTGGAGGCTTCAACATATGAATTTGGAGACACAAAATTCAGCCCACAGTAGAATTCACCAGGAGGTTCAGCTGACAACATGGTGGGAGAGTAGCTCTCCAAGACACTAATAGAACAATGTGGAAAAGGTAAGGCTCTCAACCCTATCACTTGTTTCCTCGTTGTCACAGGGAGGGAGCCTCCTTCACCTAATGTTATTGTGAGGATCAGACTAGAAAATGTTCATGCAACCACTCTGCAAACTGATATGCTATGCTAACATTACTTTTCATCTTTATTTTAATTAAAAATAATAATTCCCATTTATTTGAGGCTATGCTAAACCCACAGTGATTCATTTAATTCCTGTATATTAACTATCCTTATTTTGTGAATAAGGAGATTAAGGTTTAGACAAGTCATTTGCCTAAAGTCATTATGGCTTGTAAGTGGCAGAGGTAGACCTGAAACCTTGGCATGTTGGGGTCTAAAGCTTGAGCCCTTATCTATTCTGAATATTTCCTGGGTGTTAGGGCTATGTTCTGGGTACTGGTGAGGCTATGGAAGATGCAAAGGAAAGGAGATAGATTTTATGCTGAGGAGGAAAATCCAGGCCCATGAGGAGGGTAGATGGAGATTGATTTAAAAAGTAAAGAAGCTCAGTGTAGGGAGAGAAACAGAACAATGAGGGGGACCTGGTCTCCTCCATGGAGGAGCCTGAGAAAATAATAAATACATGTGAATTACAGAATCAAGGGTGCAGAGGCGTCTGTGACCCCAAGGTGAGGAACAGCCAGGAGATGGCATCCAGGAAGGCTGAGAGCCTACAAGGAAAGGGGACATTGGTCCTGATTTCAAAAGTGCCAGGGCATGTGCTATGCTCTAAATCCCAACTCAACTGCTATTAAATAAAGTTTGTAGGAGGCTATCAGTGTGGACTAGATTCCTGCACTGGGCCCAGCTGACCAAACCAATCTAGAGTTGATCACAGCCACTGAGCTTTAGCCAACCACAGGAGGTTCTGTGATCAGTTAACCAAGTAAGTTGTCATGAATTAATTGTCTCTACGCCTCACTCCCACGCTCTGCAAATGCTGTCCAGTGACGTTGAGTTCTCAGAACCTGTTCCGATTCTAGGGTCTACTTGTTTACATTTTGTTTTTCCTTTGTTTTTCTTTGCTCAAATAAACTACTAAATTTAGTTGATCTGAGGAATTTTCCTTGTAATTCTGTTTATATGTTGTGTGACTTTGAACATGCTACTTCACTTCTCCAAATATCAGTTTCTTAAACTGCAGAATGGAAATATTTGGCCTTAATAGCCATCTATCTGCCTTTTATTCTTATGGAACCCCATTTTTAATTAGTTATTTTATTGTTATTTTGAGATCTACCATCCATCCTCTGATGTGCATCAGAGAGCAGGTCCTGGGTACCAGCTGTGGCTGTAGGGACTGAAGCAGGTTGAACCCAGCCAGCCTTGTAGTTCCCTTGCTGGGGAAGGGTTGAGATGCAGATGTGAAAGCCAGGTTCCCAGTCAGGGAGACTCAAGGGGTAACATGCTGGAGGATCTCCGGGTGAGGCCCTCCCCTGTCATAAATATGAGGAAATGTACTATATATCTCTATAGCTGCAGCCATAGACATATACAATAAAGCTCCTTTTCTGCCTCTGAACGTGCAAGGATATGGTACCTGGAAGCAGGACTACCACTTGGAAATCATGGTGGTTGCTATTCTGAGGATGAGGCCAGTGAGAATGGCAGAGAGAAAAATTGGAAATTACTGGATCTTGATGACTTCATTCAGCCACCAAATTAACTAACTCAGGCATTGCACTTTCTCTAACATTGCTAAATGAAAGAATACTTTTTTTTACTGTTTAAGCCAGTAAATTCAGAATTTTCTATTATTTTTAGCCAAAATATCCTAAATAATTGCCTCATGGAATAGATGAAGTAATTCTTGTAGAGCGTTTCGCCCATCAACTGTTAACAATTATCATTAATAGTACACTTTATTATGGAATTATATACTGCTTTCTTCTGTACAAACATACATCATATTTCTCCAACTATATGTACAAGAACATTTTTGGCCAGAACTCAAGCTCCTGAATCCTTAGTGCCCCACTCAGCTGCCCCCCACAATTATTATTAATAATTATTTCACCATTAATTAATATGTTTTTTCCCTAAATACAATTCTGATGGACAACCCAACCCAGACACTGCTCTTAAGATTTGGATGGCTATCCTTTCCCCATGAAGACTGTTTTACACTGGGAAGTAAATTCCAGGAGAACCTAAGTAGTCTGAAAAGGGGGAAAATGGAGGACTTTTCTAGAACTGTGCCAGAATCACAGGCTATCTGGGCTGGAAATGACACATCGCAAGGGGCCAGGAGGACTCCTGCCCCAATCGCTTTCCATTATTTTTCATTATTTTTCTGCTTTCTCTAGAGTCAACTCTCCTTACAGTGGGAAACACTCTTCTCAGAGGCTGTTTAGACTGCCAGAAATCCGTGTGAATTCATGCATCCACTTCTTACCAAGGTCACTCTGCAGAGCTGCTGCCAGGGACCAGATGGCCTGGCATGAGATCTGAGACTCGGCATCCTTTGCTGATTGCAAACATCAGCCCCTTGTCCCTGAGGGGGTCATGTGGGCGCGGAGCTGGGAAGAGGTCTCTCCTGTTCACGCACTGATCAGCTCCTCATGTGGAAGTCAGGTGACAAGGTTGGCGAGGAGCTAGTTGTCGGGGTCAGTGCCAAGGAGAACATGGCATCCACTGGCTGGGTGGTACCATTTATCCCAGGGTAAGAATCAGGAACTCTTAAAAAACCTTTGTTCCGGTCTGTCCTTATCTAGTTCCCAGGGTGGCCTCCTTCTCATCCCCCACCAGAATGTTCCCACCCTGGCCTGTCTCTGCCCGCCAGGTTGCAGATTGTTCGACTGAAATTTCAGTGCTTTGTAAGGGCTCTCTTGACCCCTCCCCCATCAGAATGCACCACATCCTGTGTTTCCACTGACTTTGTCTATGCTGCCTTGGTATATTCAATTCAAGATGGCTTTAGTTTAGTTTTTCGTGCTATGTCAGTGCTTTTCAAATTTGTTATGTATATAAGTCACCTGGGGATCTTGGCAAACTTCAGATCCCCAATTCAGTAGGGCTGTGATTTCATGGAGACTCTCCAACTCCCAGGTAAAACCAAACCTGGTGATCTGTGGCCCCTTTTGAGTGGTAAGGTACTGTTTTAGTTCCTTAAGCACAGGCGATATGTCTCATTTACCTTTGTAACACCAGATTTTAGCACAGTGTTTGGCTTATTATAAACAGTTAAAGTATATTAGCTAAATCAAAATGGAATGGCTTAATGTCAAGTGCAAATGTGTGATTTGGTTACTATTAGAATATTCTTACAGCTGAGATGGCAGAAAGTGGGGTAAGGGAGTGTGGGGGGCTCACATGGGGAAGGACAAATCCTAAGAAGAACCAAGACAGAAGTTTACTGATCCAGAAACTTATTTGTGTCTGTTTAGGTTCCAAAGGTCTGACAGACACA
This sequence comes from Aplodontia rufa, assembly GCA_004027875.1. Lineage (NCBI taxonomy): Eukaryota > Metazoa > Chordata > Mammalia > Rodentia > Aplodontiidae > Aplodontia > Aplodontia rufa. The sequence goes on from PVKS010006357.1 coordinate 13,768, forward strand.
AAAATAGGTATTAACCAGAAGCCCTGTTAATTCATTAGTGTTAAAGGATATTGTGGTGGCTAATATCCTAAGACCTACTTAAACAATCCCACCACCCCACACACCTACCCACCCACACATACCCATCCACTCTTTCCTCTTCCTTGCATCCTGGAATCAGGACTGCTACTGCTAAATCAAATTTATAGGGGGTCATTGGTTTGACCTGAGCTCCTACACTAGGTCCAATGTATCAAGCAGAAATAGTCATTCACACTGAATGACACTCCAAGTTGAATATTTCAAGAAATCAGTAGAGAGAAGAGCCAAATCCCCCAATAGGCCAGGTTTTTGCGTACATGATAAGGAGGTCCCTGCTGCTTTCATCTTTCCAAGGTAAGTAACTCTGAAGGGAGATCTACTTTCTGTCCTCTGTTTCTGTGTCTTCAGCCCTCTTCTGTCTGTAAGCCAATGTCCTCAGCTCAGCTCATCAGAACACTGTTTTTAGAATGAGATGTTGCCTGATTCTAGAATCACAAATAAAAGTCAATCAAGATCTTTGAATTTGATGTAACTTTGTCTTTTGACTTGAGGGATAACTTAATTAGTACTCTTGCTGAACATTGACGCAGAACTTAGATAACTGGGTGAACTTGTTATAGCAGGTAAGGAAAAGCTCAAATATATTAAACATATTAAATACATACTCTAAGGTATTAGTCTTAATGCTGAATGAGATCATGAAGCTCATTTCTTACCTTTTACAGATGAAGAAATTGAAGTACAAAAACAGAATGGCTTAAGGATATCACATGGTTATTGGGTAAGGTGGTAACAGAATACATGAGCTATTTCCACATATATTCTTAAATATATCCTTCTCCAATATAATTCTACTTCCATAATAGAGTACTGGTTTTTTTAGAGAGAGGGACAGTGAGAGATAGAAAGAGAAAGTCAATTTTATTTAGCTTTTCATGTGGCTCTCTTTGCTCCGACATTCTGTTGTGTACATGGTGCTGGAGTTCAAATCTGCATCCTTGCACATGCCAGGCAAGCACGGTAACAGCTGAGCCACCGCTCTAGCCCCAAGTTCATCTCTTAATCAAGTTATGTTATATGCTTGTCTGAATATGTCACAGTGAAATCCATTATTCCGTATAATTATTATGCATCAATAAGAAAAAATGAAAAAAATGTCGAGAAGTATTGGTTTACGCAAGAATGTCTTTCTCTGCTGAGAAGTTTAAAATACGGCAAGTCAACCACATCCTTTTATTATGCATCTCTGCACCCAAGGACAATGGGACCAAAGATAAGATTTGAATTTACATGCTAGAGTTTCTCCATCTTTAACTGTGAATAATTGTATTTGCCCTGACTTGTACAGTTAGGGTGAGTTCTCTCTTTAATCCCAGTCACTTGTTCCACTCGTTTGTCACTTAGCCCCTAGCATTAGCGACCTGGCATCTCTCTATGTGTCAATTTTGTCTTCACAACTAGATTATAAAATCTTTCATGGTAGAGACCTGTGTTCACCTGATAGAGCACTAGCTTACTCATTCATCCATGCCATTGAACACCTCCATGCATAGGACTAGATTAAATTCCAAAAATGCATGGTGTCTGATTTTAAAGATTTCCAGTAAATAAACAGTTATGAAACAGTCCGACAAGTATAATGATAGAGATATGTACAGTTTACAGAGAGAAATACCATGCTCGGCTGGGAAGAAGCAGTTCTTAAGCTAAGGCTTGAAGGAGACATGAGGAAGAGTAAATTTTCCAGGTAGAGAATGGATGGGGACAGGAAGGCTATTCCAGGCTGAGCTAGAGCTCTGGCACAGGTCAAAAGGGACCAGAAATGAGACCAAGCCTAAGCACAAGGGGCCTTGAAGCTTATTCTTGGGGCATGGATCTTGTCTGTGACACAATGGAATTCCCCTGGAGAATTGAAATTAGACAACGGATTGATCAGCTCCCTTTTCCCCAAGCTCCCCTAGCTGCAGTACGGATGGGAATAAAGCAGGATTGGAACCCAGTTGAGAGAAGTTTCAAGAGGGCCGGATGGAGTAGAAGGAACTGACTGGGAAATGTTCTTGGGAGGGAGAATCCAGAGAGCTTATTGATTTAAAGCTGTGAGGGAGAGTGAAAATCAGTACCCCACTGTGAGGGGAGATTTGTCACCATGCATTCACTCTAAATAGAGAATGGGTTATACCACGGTTTGCCTCTGGAATGTCTCCCAAATGCCTGTGGTGAAGGCTTGGCCCCCACATGCTCTACTGGCAGGTGTGGATGCTGGGAGGTAGGATCCAGGGGAGGCCTTCGGGTCACTGTGCCCTGCTCAAAGCAGAGTGTGGATCCTGGTCTTTCCCTCTCTCCTATGCTTCCTGATCATGAGGCGAGCTGTTTCGCTCCTCACGTGCTCCTGCCATGTGTTGTCCCCACAGCTAAAGACCTAAAGGCAATGGGCCCACCTGATCATCCACTGGAAGGTCCGTAACACTGAGCCAAAATAAGCATATCACAGGTTGCTTGTCTTGGGCATTGTTATAGTGATAAATTCTGACTGACCCTGTATATAACCCAGGAATTTCACTTATAGCTCTGTACCCTAAGAAGAAAGTTCACTCACCAATATGCATTGAAACGAAAAAGGCTAGCGTGTCTATCAACAGAGACCCAGAGAAAGAAAGAGTTTTTCAATGAAAAGCACCACTATGTGACAAAGTGATTCTTTTTCCAACACACTATATGTCTGTCTGAGGGGCAAAAAATAAAAAAAAAGAAAAGAAAAAAAAGAATTATATATAAAATAAGAGTTGATGCTCTAGAGAAAAAAGTTCATTTGGCATTTGAGGAAACCCCTCTACAATTATCTTCCAAAATTTTCACCCTAAAGTAGAATTGTTATGTATCAAGACTCACTCACCCACACAATGTGACATACATAGTTCTCTTATTTCTTTATTTAAAATTTTAATATTGAATATATTTAAAAATTATAGAATATACATAAGCCATACAGTTGTGACACAATCCTCCTATGCTTACCACTAACTCTAAAAACAGAAGAGGATTCTCATTATTTTCAGTGTTCTTTGTGTCCCTCTCAAATCTTTCTTAGTCTTCCCCTAAGTAACCACTTTTCTAAATTTTGATTAGACTTCCACACATTTTTCGTGTTATTTAGTTTTGTGTGTTTTTGAACTTCATATATAGGACCATACAGAAGATATCAAGGAAAGACAAAAATATATCAAAGAAAGAGATAATTTTATTCTTTGCAGATAATATAATTATGTAAATTCATTTGCAAATTAGAAAATGGAAAAGTGGCAAAATGATTAATATGGAGCTCAATACAAAATTATAGCTTATTATATCAATAATAATTATAAAAGATCTATTCATAGCAGCAACAGAAAAAAAAGAAAGAAACCAACAGATAATTTACCAACAAATAAGCCAAAATGAAAATATGTAGGATGTATGTGAAACAAAGTTTGAGACATCCCGTATACTTGCTTAGCTGCCATGAAAGGTAACACGACCATTATGTTCTAAATAAATGAGAGAAAATACTTGAAGGGAAATTCACAGTAAGTCCTAGCTTAATGAGTTTTCCTTCTTGTCAGTGATTACCATTTTGCTCAGCGCATCTGAAGAATTTATATGTCCCCAGTGGTATCTCACGTGTAGGACATGTTACCTGCATGAGAATCACCTGCAGGTGCTTTTTACAGAATGCCACCTCACAGATTCTGAGTCAAGTGTTCTGAGATGATCATATCAACATGCGTTTGAACTTGGAAAAACATTGCTTCGGACTAAAGGAAAGAATCTCAGATGGTGGCATCCCACTTCTCTCTGGAGATCAGCAAAGAAACATTCTTAGGAATGAACGTTTTCCTGGCAATCCTGAGATCACATCAGGAGAGCTGGGCACTCCGTATGTTCACCTGTGGCTCTTGAGAAGGTGTCTACCTAGAGCACTGCATTTGGACCTCGTGTTTGTACAGGGTTATATGTAAGGAATCCTAATGGCTGCGCCCTATATTGTGTGTTTGCCATGCTTTCTTATTTTGATTCTTCCTTATATCCTGTGAATTTGGAGGTACTGTGATCAGAAGTTTTGTGTTCCCAAAACTCATGCATTGAAATCCCTACCCGCCAAGCTGGTGGTGTTAGGAAGTAAGACTGCGTTTGGGGGGTAATTGGGTCAGGATGGCAGAACCCTCTTGAATAGCATTAGTGTCCTTATAAAGGAGGCCCAGGGAGCAGCCTTGCCCCTCCTACTGTGTGAGGACACAGCAAGAAAGGGCCATCCGTGGGAAAGCAGGCCCCCACCAGACCCCAATCTTCAGCTTCCAGGCTCCAGCAACGTGAGAAATAAATTTCTGTTATTTGTAGGCCACACAGTTTGTGGTATTTTGTTGTTGGTATTATTTATGGTATTTATGGAATTATTTATGGTATTATTTACTCAGACTATCTTGTAACCTGAACAGACTTAAAAGGAGGACAGTAAGGAAGGTAGCAATGGTAGAAGTGGGTGGAGAAGCAAGAAGGGCCCTTCTGCAGAGGATCCGGTCACAGCAGGTGCCCAGGCATTGTGCTGGAGGACGTGTTCATGTCATTGTCAACGGTTAGGTGGTCATCAGAGAACCAGAGCAGAAGACCAGACGGAAACCAAGACACCCACCCCAACAGTTAGGCCCTCCCCCACAACCACTTCTGAGTGTGGACGCAGTGGGCTGGGTAGACAGTATAAGTAGGCTTCAGGAGCTCCCTCCACACTCCAGAGCCCAAAGAGAAAGGCCGTCCCTGGACTTTTGCTTCTGCCTCTGGGCACACCCCACTCCGTTCCATGGGAGGCTTCGAGGGCCATCTGTTCCCCGGGCTCTCTTTGTTCCTCTACGGACTTTATCAGGCACAACTTGTCTCCAGGGCCTTGATCTGCAACTCCCCTGTCCAATACCCACCGCGCCGTCCGTGGAAGGAAGGAAGATGGGCAAAGCTACGGCAGATATACTACATTGGCCTGGTGAAGATTCTAAGCGCCTGCATTTTAGTAGCCCAAGAGCTGCACAGCGTTCACGGCCAGCTTGTGCTCCTCAGCAAGATCTATCACCAGAGAGACTTCATGTACCGCAAACAGTGGCAGCACCTCACCCTCTATTTGTCCTTCTTCCTGACCGGGTGTGCAGATGTGATGAGCCAGAACCTACTGCCCCAGAGATGTGGGGCTCTGGAGCAAGGGGCCCAAGCCCTGGGCATGTTCCTGTTCCTGCCCCTGATGGTGTCTCACATGCAGGACACGGAAGGAGTAGAGCTGCAGTTCCACCTCCTGCTCACCCAGGCCATGTTCCTGCTGACGGTGGTAGTGACTGCGGAGCTCTGGGCTCCCAATGTCACACTGATCTGGATGCTGAAGTCCTTCTTGTACATGACCGCAGGCTCTTGGTTGGTACAGATAGGCTTTATGCTATTCAAGCCAATCTCTGGCTACAAATGGATGGATGATGACAAAACTAACTTCACGTTTGCCACTACTTTCTTCTGCTGGCACGTGGCCTTCAGTGCCATTCTGATGCTGTGGATCTATGGCTTCTCTTTTGTGTGGTATCGTTACATTTTTATCAGTGACTGAAACTGGACGTGCCATACTGCCTGCCTACTCTGGGACATCCGGATGAGAAGTGCAGGGAGGGAAGCAGTCAGCGAGGAGGGCCAGGTGCCCCTCCTTCAAAGTGTCCCACCTCAAAGCAGCAGACCCTGCTGGAACAGGTGTGCCCCCCTCTCCCCCCTGGCTTCCCCCAGTCTCATTTCTGGACAGTGTGTGGAGGAAGGGAAATAAGAGAATCACGCAACGAAGACCTTGGCTCTCAACTCCCCGAGTGTTTCCCCTCTTCTCCAGCCACAGTACCTGCTTGCCCCACACCTCTCTGTGTCATTCACTTTCCACCCATAGGAATATTAAAAAAATTTTCTATGTCCTGCCTTTGAACCTTTTTATAAATATCCCCCACTCCAGCACAATCAAATTTAGCACATAACAACGATTTACCCATCATGATGACCGTCCTCGTCCTTTCTGGTTCTGGATCTCCTCAATGCTCATACTGAATCCTATTTGGACTGAATAGAATTCAGAACTGCTTCTGCAGTTTTTATTTGGATTGCTTTGTAATTATCAAGTAGAAAGCGAGACCCTTTCCTGCAGCTCCTTCCTCTGTGGGGTTTAGTAGAGAAGACTGGCACCAAGGCTTAGGAAGGGCTCCAAGGACTTACCTGCTTCCAGGACAGGCGCCTTGCCTCCTCCATGCCAGACTCTCTTCCCAGGCATGGCGTCCCACAGCTCTGTACGAATCAAGTTCCTAGTAATAGATTCACTTGAACCCACTCTTCTGATTCTCATATATAATAAATCCAAGGACTTATTTCTTCGGCATATATTTTTCAATCCTCACAACTCTCTTGTCAATGAAGTTTTTAGGTGAGTCATCTAAACTCAGGTATTGGAAAGTAGCTTATGGTAGCTAGACCTTTTTCTCTGCCACATAATGCTATAGCTGGGTGTCAGGGAACTGGAATTCTGAGGAGCAGAGTTCAAATTATTGGGAACCTTAGGATACAAAGATTTTATCAAGTTTTCCTCACTCCTGGTCAAGACTAAAGCATCTGATTAGGACAAAGTGGGACTGGGGCAGGGATTCCGGAGGGTCACCATCCTCGCCCTTTCCTTTGTTCTTCTAGTTCATAGGAAAACTAGATGTGTCCTTTCTTCTGGTCCTGCTCTTTCTTATTAATTTTCTTGTTCGAAAGCTAGGGTGCAGCAGGAGTGAGTTGTTGTCAAGGACCTTCACCCCAGTTGGGAGCCCTTGTGAGCAACCTGAGTTATTGCAATGGGAGAGGAGATTCCCAGAATCTTTAGATGGGGCTGGGCCAAGTCTTCGCACATGCAGGATGCCCAGTGTGTGACCAGCTTCCATGGATGGCTCGTGCCTGAGTCAGTGGGACACTCCCAGACAGGCAGAGTGGAAATAAAATAAGGCTCAGTTAGCTACCATGCTTCCCCTGGTCCTAGGGACCAAAGGGGCTCCACCCTTTTTCTGGTTTTCCCTGGCTATCGTCTCTGAGTCCCATCCCTTTCTTCTCCCACAGCTTGGACATTCTTCCAGGCCTTGGTCAAGCCTTTCTTTTCTTTTCTTTGTTTTGTTTTGGTTTGGTTTTGGTTGTTACAGCTTTATTGAGATATAATTCACAGGCCATACAATTCACCCATTAAAATGTACAAATCAGGGGCTGGAGCTGTGGCTCAGCAGTTGGAGTGCTTGCCTGGCATGTGCAAGGACGCAGGTTCAAACCCCAGCACCACATACACAACTAAGTGTCAGAGAAACAAAGGGCAAATGGAAAAATAAAATTGACTCCCTCTTCTCTCTCTCTCTCTTTAAAAAAAGTACAAATCAATGGTTTTTAGTATATTCATGGTATTGTGCAACCACCACCACAATCAATTTAAGAACATTCTCATCACCTGAATGTCCTACCCTTCAGCAGTTGCTCCGACCCCTCCCAATCTATCTGTATACTCCGTTCTGGAGCCCAGGCAGCCACCCGTCTGCTTTCTGTCTTCAGGGATTTGTCTTTTCTCTACCTTCCATATCACTGGAATCACACAATATGTCGTCCTTATGTCTGGCTTCTTAGTGAATATTTTCAAAGTTCGTGCAGTGCTTTGTTCCTTTTTATGGCCTAAAGAGAGTCCATTGAATCCCCAGGGCTCTACATTCTGAACTAAAAGTTTTGTTCTATAGTATGAGCATCATTGTCATAATCGGTACAATGGCACGACTGGATAAATGCATTCCCACGCTCACATTACAGGGAGGCTGATTTTACTTGCTCAGTCTTTAATTCCTGCAAGGTATCTAGCAGCCCTCTCTGGCTGAGGTTCCCTAGAAACCAGCATAGATCACCTGGAGGTCCCAGAACCTGCAGGCCTCTTCAGCTGGGTTTCGAATGAGGAGCAGGACTGTAGCTGCCAGTCGAGTGAATTTTCTAGTGTTCTTGGCCCAGCCTTATACTCGCCTTCCTCTCGCTGGTTGACCCCCTCCGGTGCCTTGAAGCTGGGGTGGCAGGAGCCCTGCTTTTTCTCTATAGTCTTTCCTACTGATATGACAAAAACTGTATTTTCTACTTCACTCAGGCCTCTTCTTGTTATTCTAAAAGTATATTTATAATTTTTTAAACTTAAAATTTGACTCTTGCCATTAGAATCGGGCCTTATCTTGAACAATATCATTGACTGAATGGGGGTGGGGGGAGCCATATGCAAGGTTTGAAAAGCAAGGCCAAAATATTAGCATGTCAAGATATCATCTCCCTCCAAAGAGGAAAGCTGAAGGCATACCAAAGCTGCAGGCGTGTCCCATTTTTAATGCTCTTGAAGTCCTGCTAAATACTGATGAGCTTCTCTCTTATAGCAAATTAATGGCTCCAAATATTTTTGTGTCTCACAACACATATCTTCAGGGAAAAGTACTAAGTATTAGCAATATCATCAGGGGCCCACAAAGCCACAAAGAATTATCACCAACCTCTGATACAACGGTGGAATAGTCCGGCCTGCTGTTTAGATGATAAGGGCCTTTCTGTTCTCCTCGAGTCACGGTAGATGTGGGCACTCCAAAATTAGTCCTAATCACTTAGGAAATTAAAACCAGCAGAAGATAAATTTCGGGAAAAACAAAAACGAAATCCCTCAAATTAGAGTGATTTCTGGGGAGATGGATGTAGTGTTCACCATCATCCACCAGAGGGCACAATCCTCACGCGAACCCAGAAAGGGCACTTGGTGTCCATTTGGTTTTCAATTAATTCAAAAAAAGTGAAGGAGGGGTGACAGGAGAGCAGGAAAAGCACTTAAGCAAGTGTCGTCCAAGCAACCAGTAAACACCACAAAGATCTATTTCCTGTTAGATGTGTAGAAGTGAATGAGCACAGAATCCAGTCTATGAGGTAGAATTATGTGTGTGTGTGTGTGTGTGTGTAAACTTCTGGGTCATTCAGCCTATGACCACCCCTCCTATTTGGGGTGGAAAAATCATTGTGTGGCTGTTTCCTACTGTGGATGCCACAGGGGTGTGACAGTTCCCCTCCTGGCCCTGGAAGTAAGGATTTGGACATGGACCTCTGTCCTGGACTTAGCAACCAGACCCTCCGCTCAGAAAACTTTTCATCTTGAGGAGGCAACTGGAAATCTCAGTGGGCAGTGAGACAGTGCACGCCCAGGACAATAGATGTTTAATAGGTGTGAGCTATCAGATACCAGAATAATCCAGCACAGCTGTGGTGGGGGCTATTGATCATGGAGTCTCTTAGGGGAAGAAACTGTGTGGACAATACAATAAGATTCTACTGGAGAATGTTAGTGCTACAGGTAGGTAGGATGTGCCTTACTCATCAACACATCCAAAACAGCTAGAAAAGTTTCCACCACAGAAAATTGCTTAATAGTGAATTAATTAGTAAATAGGAAATTAAAATGAACCATCATCAAGAGAATCAGCTCCATCATCTAATTTGCATTTGTGAGTCAGACCTACAAACTCTCAAAAGAAAAAATATTTTTATCATTAGGAAGAAATTAGTCATACTTTTGCAAATGTTTACTGTTAATCTGCTTCCTAATATTTGCCAAAGAGACCTGATACCATTTTCAGGGTAACCATGCTGTAGGGTAAAGGAGAAGCCTCAGGCTTTGAGAAATCATTTCAACCTGGATCTGATACAGCACACATCCAGTAAATCTCAGAGTTGAGATGTGGAGTCACATCTATCTAATTTAAAAACCATTATTTCCTATGTTTCCTAATAATTATCTTGGGTGCTTGTGAAATATACAGACTTTTGAGCGATACCCAAGCCTTCTACTCAGAATTGCTAGGGGAAGGACCTGGTAACTTATGTTTTTAGCAAAATCCCCAGGTAGTTCTTGTTATCACACAAGTTTGGAAGACATCTGCTATACTTCTTTGGGGAAGTAGAAGGTCTTAAAAAGCTCGGGGCATATGTAGTCATTATGTCCTTCAAGCCTCTAGCCAATGAGGTAGGCTTCTTGTCCTTACAACATTGTTGGTGTGACCATTTGGTTATTAATGGCTCCAATAGTCAGCCACTTTGCGCTGTGTGGGAGATGGTGGGGCACACTGAGGACTAGAGAGTAGTCTCACGCAACTTGCTTGAAGACCAATCTGAAAGCATCTTGTCTTAAGGAACATGAGTACGCATCACTACTGCGTATGCCATTTATTTTGGAAGAGACCACAAAATTTTTTTGCTCAGATGGTGATAGCCTTTTCCAAAAGGACATGATAATCCAAAGAATAAGCCAATATTACAGAATCATCCAGAACTTTATCCTGAATTCTCTTAAGATCTGTGTGTTACAGGGGCTGGTGAATGAGGTAGTAATAGATTGAAAAAATATGGCAGACTACAAGCTCATCTGACGCACATGAAACATCAAGAAGAATCTGTTCTTATTTAAAACAACTTTTAATGGAATCTGGTCTTTATAAATACCAAAGAAAGTATAATTTTTTTTCAAATATAAGTGTTATTTTATTGGAAATCTGTTATTAACATTCCTTTCAACTTCCAAAGTTTTATTTTTTTCTCCCATGAAACAGGAATTTTTTTTTTTTTTTAAAGATAGGACAGTGAGTAAGAGAGAGAGAGGAGAGAGACAGACAGAATCGATGTTTATTGAGTTTTTCACATGGCTTTCGTTGCTCTGTATGTGGGTGCTGGGATTTGAACCCATGTACCTGCGCATGCTGGGCAAGCGCTGTAACTGCTGAGCCACCGCTCCAGCCCCCTGAAACAGGAATTTTTAAGCATTGTATCAAGTTCCCAACAATTCTAGAACTTTTAAGTTAAGTCCTCTCATAGGTGTGACATTGAAAAACTCCATTCTCGTAAGTTTGGGGGACATTCCTAGCTAAATTATTAAGGGTTATGGGGCTGATGGTCTTTCACTTTGTATCAGAAGAAGATGAGAGAAACAAAGACTGGATGAAAAAACCAAGTGCCTCAAAACCTTTCAGAGATAGGGAAGTCAATCCATTTGAAGGCTGGTGTTTTAAGGGTACAGAATATTCAGGACATATTGTTTATGAAAATGACACCAAGTATAACAGTTTATAAATCCTTAGGAACCAAGGTGAGCCACGCATAAAGCCACCCTATGGTAGGAAAGGATGGAATAATGAAGAGATCTTGGACATGCTTAGAAAGAACCTGTCAATGCACACAAAATGGTATGGACCAAGCACAAGATGGCTGCTGTACATTCCCAGGGACCAGGAGATCAGGTAAGATAAGAACTTGCCTTCAGATAGTGATCTCCATCAGAGACGGAATCTGGAACCCCTCAGAAGTGTCACTGTGTGTTCACAAGGGGTGGGTTTCTGTTGACTACAGGCTAATTCTGCTTCTGACCAATCACAGCAGCAGGAAAAATATGGCAACATGAGCAACGCAGGTGAGTGACTGAGAGGGAGGCCTCCGAGGCTGTAAACCCTTGAGACCGACCACTTGCCTTCCCAGTTAATTGGAGTGAGCCACTCAGGGGTACCACATGTGACTTTTATGTCATTCATTTCCTTTGTTTTCCTCCTCTCTCTCCTTCCCCTTTCTGCCTTCTACTATCAGATGTTTAAGGATAAGACAGGGCCTCGTTCAAGAGACAACTGAAGCTAGAGGAGGAAGTCGAGTTGGCTTGGGCCATCATGTGTCTGACCTCCTCCGGGGAGGTGATTTGCATGGAGTTTAGGATCATCCAGTAATTTCTTTTGCCAAGTCAATACTACTATGGTGTGGAATGAGTATGAAGGCCTTCTCAAATTATCAATTAGGGAGTCTGAAGACAGAACAGAAGAGAATGGAAAAACAGGAATGGAGACCTGGTAGGATGGGAAAGGTGAACACATGGACAGTCTTGTTCCCTTACCTCATTAAGACTATTTTGTTGGAGCTGGAGCGGTGGCTCAGTGGTTACAGTGCTTGCCTGGCATGCATGAGGATGTGGGTTCATATCCCAGCACCATGTACACAACAAAGTGTCATCAGAGCAATGAAAGCCACATGAAAAACTAAATTAAAAATTTATTCTCTCCCTCCGTCCCTCTCTATCTCTCCCTCTCTCTCTTAAAAAAACAAAGACTCCTTTGTGGATGGTGAACCCTACCATGGTCAAGCCTCCATGGGCTTGAATGTGTGGAAATAAACAATTGAGAGATTTCTACCAAATCCCACTCTCCTGCTCGCAGACAGTCTCAATAAGACACTCATTCCAGAAATCCAACCTAGGCTTTATAAATGACAGAGAAACAAACCAATCCAAGATTAAAGGGCAGCTCTTGAAAGAACAATTCAGCATTTACCTACATTGGATAATGTGCAAACATTTTCAGTACCTAGGAGAACAGGACAAGAAGACAAAGTCCCCACCTCTCCTGGACTTGGTAGAGTGAGAAAGATACACCAATGGACAAAAGCAACGTGGCTCATTAATTGCAGTAGTGGAAGATGCACATGACAGAGCAGGAGGATAGTGAGGAACTCCACCACTGAGCTTCATGTGGAGACCAGTTCTTATGGATATCTAGTGGTGTGTGACGCTGACGGGATCTGAGAGGACATTTTAGAGAACAGGAATGGGGGAACAGAGGAGGTTTGAAGTGAGAGTACACACCACGATCAGGAGACAACAGTGCCTTGGTTTGGGCTTGGAGAACAGGCAGCATGGTGGGAAGTGGAGGGAGATGATCCTAGAGGGCAAAAGCCAGATAGGGAAAGCCTCAGGCATGTACTTTACCTTGTAGGACCTTGAGGGTCCTACAAGAGTTTTAAACAACAGCGCCAACATATTATGGTGGCAGTGCATGGAAGAGGAAGGAAAGAGACTGGAACTAGGGAGACCATTTAAAAGACTGATGCAGTAGTCTAAGGAAGAGATGAAGGCATCTGAAATAAGACAGTGACTCTGTAGGGAGCCAGATTCCAGAACTATGTACAAGGCGAGAAACCACATAGCGTGGACCACCATTGCATATAGTGGGGTAAAGAAAGAGATGGAGCAAGAAAAAGAGTGATAGTGAGAAAAATGATGAATCTCAGGTTTCTGGATTTAGATAATAGAACAAGCGATTTTCCAGTAACTGATACTGGGAATATAAGAAAAGAGCATGTTGGGAACCTGGACATGTTGAACACATTGAGATGAAGGCATTTGTAGATGTACATGTAGAGAAGTCCCATAGCTCACTGGATATTTAAAACGAGAGCTAAAGAGAGAAGACTGGGCTCATAACACAAATTTTGGAATCATCTCTGTTATATATTAATAAACCAGAGAATGCTCATAAAAAGAAGAGCGGAGGATTAATGAGAGAGAACTGAGAGAACTCACATTAAAATTTAAAACACTAGAAAGGAAAAAAAATCCATGGAACAGAAAGCAAGAATGGCACCAGCTTGCTGCTCATGGTAGAGTTTGATTTTCTGGGTCTCTGCTTCCATTGTTCAAAGCCAGTGATCACCCAGGGTCTCCAGGAAAGGTTATGGAGGTGAATGGTTTTTCTTAGGCTATCAAAACTTCACTGTAGTGGTTGTAAGTGGTACTCACTAACCTCATCGGACAGTAAAATAGACTTAATCCTACTGTCCAAGATTTAGATTGTTCATTTTATAATCTTTCATTATGAGCTTTGGTTATGAAGGTGAACTGTTGGCCCTTTAGTATGATGATTATTACCCACTTGTTGGACTCTGTGCTCTAGAGAGCATAGACAGTGAATTGGCATAAACTAGAAGGGGTCACCTTGTCCACTTAAGGTATCCATGATTGTTTTTTTGATATTAAACAAATCTTCTAACTTGGACAAAACAATGATCAAACCTGAGAGGAGTAATAAACACATCGCATGACCAAATCAACTTTCAAGAAAACTCTTGCCAGGTTGTAATGCTGCGCCCAAACTGACCAGCTGGAATTTGACTGCTACACATGTAAATCCCTGCCTCTGGATTATAAAGATGACTGTATTAAATAAAGTAGGATGGAGCCTAGGGTGCAATGTGAGAGCTCCCAGAGCCTTCTCTGTTTCAGGACACATTGCTGTAACATGCCCGATGGCCAGTAGCTCTCTGGTCCTCTACTCTGGGGTGCATCTACAGTGCTTGGGTTGTGGGTGCCACTCCCACCCATGTGAGGAATGGCTGAAGAATTACTTAGACTGGCCAAAGAGGTTGGAGGTAAGCGGAAGGCTGGGATGACTTTATAAATATTAGAGGCACTGACTTATGTAAGAGGACTTAGATGAATGTAGAATTTCCACAAATAGAAGGCAGTGCGCAGTAAGAAAAATCTTTCCATTTTACCTCTTTATAAATGGAATCTCTGTGAAATAGTGAGCTCCCCACATCTGGGAGAGTTTAAACAGAGTGATGCTGGAGTCCTGGGGAAGGGGATACTAAGTTGGATGACCCTGATGGACGTCATCATGCTGGGATTTGACCATGTGAAATTACCTTCATTTTCTCAACAGGAATGCAATCCTGGTCACGGGATTTTGTTTTTTGTTTCTTTCTTTCTTTCCCCATACAGAGATAATCAGTTCTACAAATCTCATAATTCTGCTAGAGGATGAAATCTTTGCGGATTTTTTCAACACATTTCTTTCTCTCCCGGTAAGCACTGTCAGATTTAAATCCAAATGCTTTACTTACAGCTGCATAATAAATCTCACTGAGCTAAGCCCTTTATTATGATGTTCTTTATAAATTCTTCATCAGATCAAAAACTTTTCCAATTTGAGCTAATAAATACGAATCAGAACTGCCTCTAAAGCCTCCAGGAACTTCCTAATATTAATACAATTAATCCCTAAATACCCAGCCTCCCGAACTGCCCGCTGTCCAGAGTCATACCCTCTCACCCGCTGCTGATACTCAGTGCTCTAATGATGGCTGGGCTGCCTGGCTGAGCACACCAACTGTTCCCCACCTCCACCTGTGCCTGGACTCGGTCTTCCACCTGGAATGCCTCCCCATGGTTCTGCTCACTAAAGGCTCACCACCCTTCAAATCTCTGCTGAAAATCTATGCTTCTTAGGGAATTCCTAGGCCCTCGCCCCTGGAACCTCTCCTGATGGAACTGCCCCGCCTCAGTGTCCCTGGGCAATTTGCAACTGTCTTGGTTGCATGCATATGTACACTTATCTGTGTCCTACTGTCCCTTGTCCTGCTGGGCAAGGACTGAGGCTTACTCATTCTGCTCTACTCCCTTTACCAGGTGTTTAGCATGCAGCAGTTAAGTTGTTAACTGGAACCAAACCTAAGCATCTCCTCACTCTATGCCACTGAGACACGCTTGAAAAGCAAACTATTCTTAAACCCAAGCCTAGGCTAATCCTACATCATTTTTGGTTTAAATTTTTGATGACAGGTGTAATGCTGGTGCCTTTTAAATTCTGGCTCATCTTGGTGCACCGTTCTTATGAGATGTAATCTGTTCAAAGGTGAAATTTCAGACAAGCGGGGAAAACCATTGTATTATCTCAGTTATCGAGTGTATTATTATTGTATTATCTCAGTTATCGAGTGGCCACTGGGATTTGTTTGGGGGATGCACATGATAATGATACCATCCCTGTCCTCCAGGAATTCCCCATCTAAAGCAATAGGCTAATATTTAAGGTCTGAGTGATATGAAGGAAGTTTGTAGGAGGCAGCAGGTGTGTGATACATAGCAGGGGGAGGACGCTGTACTTGGAGAGTCAGGAGAAGTTGACCCAAGTCGAATCTTAAAAAAGGAGTAGATATCCGAGAACTGACCAAGGTCAGAAGGTGTGGAGGGAAGGATGGATAAAGAAGTGGAAGACAAAGGTGAGGGGGTTGAGTAACAAGAAAAGGCCTTGCAGAAAAAACGGAGAAAGAAAAATGATGCTGATCCATGTGATTTAAAAAGGAAGGAGGAGAAAGAGTCTCCATGAGTAGGTCTTCTGGGTGCTCCTCACTCACACCATTGCCTCTGGGTGCCCCTCACTACCACCATTGCCTCTGGGTGCCCCTCACTACCACCATTGCCTCTGGGTGCCCCTCACTACCACCATTGCCTTTGCCACTGTCTTCAGAAAGGTTTCACAAATAATCTTCAGATCACTCAATTTACCAAGACGATGTTCTAGAAATAGAGTGATGAGGGACTGTGGAATTCTAGCCAAGAGTGTGAGAAAATCCCGGCCATTTAGGCAGCTGTGGTCTATGGAAAGAGACAGTAGTATTTCATGTCAAACACTCCAATTTATACATTACCACTTAATTCCCACCATTATTACCCTGTGATATAAATGTAGAAGCCTTTTCCCATCAGGTTCAAAGCTTGTTCCTAGGTGATGATCCCTTCCATGTGACAACAGAAAACAGCAAGTTAGAATCACTTATTAATTTTATAGGTGATTTTGGGCACCCTTAAAGCATCCGTGGGTAATTTATACCCCTTATCCTCACACCTTTGGTCCTATTTTGTCCAGTTCAAGGTTGAGGTAAATCCAAAGCTACTTCTCATTAGGGAAAGATTTTAGAACTTTGCTTTAGCTCTGTAAGTCCACAAGGGAAGTGAGCGATACGATTCACAGCAAAAACATGGTCTAATATCAAGGGCTTTGGGTTTGCCCATAAACTAGACAGTCCCCAGGCCTAGGCAGGGTGCACTCCAAAGATGAATGAATAATGGAGTTCGGCCTATTTGAAGTCATTTTGTTCAGGGTAAGTTAATTCAATGTAATTCAAGAATTAATATCCCTTCAAATAGGAACACAGCCTCTCTTCCTCTGGCAGTAGATGCACTGGGTCATGTATATGAAGAGAAGCTCTTCCTCCTTGGCTGTTTCCTACCTTTCTTTTGCAGGTCTTTGGTCAGATGCCATTTTATACTGTTGAAAATTCCCAGTGGAGCTTGTGGCCAGAAATACCTTATGACTTGGTGAGTAAGACTCTTGAATGACAGAGGGTTTAGGGTAGAGGAAGAGAAAGTTGTATTTGAAGCACAGGTTGGGAACGTGAAAGGAAGGAGGAGATCAGAGGATGACTGTGAAAGAAACCACAAAGCAGTTAAGTAGCGAAAACAGCACCAAGCCAGGTAGACATTGTACATTTTTACCTTGGACAAGCAGTTGCTGGTGAATCCTTTCCTTTATACTCTAGTCCACTGTAAATGTAGTCTAGTCCTTTTTAAATGGGAATTCATCTCTCATGTCTGCTGTGAATTGGGGGGTGGTAGATGTTTGGAGTACTCTGCTGAGAAAAACCTTGAGGCCACATCTAAGCAAGGAACAGTCTGGAAATTGATTGACAATGTCTGCCATGGGTATGGGATAGGAAACAGCAGCCTATAGGTCACACAGATATGCATTTCAGATATAGACCAAGGTAAGACACCACTCTGCAATTCTCTTCCAGAGGCCAGTTTCCCCTCTTCATCTTTTTCCTCTTTATATATTTGTTTTCCTTTTCTTTATAGATTATCTTTCTCTTCTCTCTTTTTCCCTTTTCTCCTTTTCCAAGACTTAAACCTGCCAATGGCTTCCAAGGGGCACTACCAGTTAATGGTAGAGCCAGTGGAGACTACCAGCGGAGTCGGAAAGGTCCCTCTAATCCCTGTTCTCAGCAAGGCTTGATTTTTCCTGAGTTGCTGAGAGAATATACCCTACTCAAATTCTTACACGTGGTTTCCCAAAGATAACTTTGAAACTTAAATGTTTAAAATCCGTTCTCCCTTCTTTGTGGGTTTGATCCCTCAGGGATCCCCCCTGTACTCTAAATGGTGGTATGTGTGAGTTCATCTGGGTTTTTGTACATGTTGTGCAACTGATAAGGGTTGGAGGCTTGTCGGAAGTCATGTGTGTTTGCAAAACAAGTTGAATAGAGTTTACGCCCTGACACCGTAGACTGAGACCTTTCCTGCTCGTCTTCTGTAAGTCAAGACTTAGATCATTTCCGAAAAAAATTCGCCCATGAGTAAGGAAGAATTTTTGAAGAAAGACCAAGCTTTTTATTCCTTACCAACCCATTCACGTCTTTGGAAACTTCAGCGTGAGTTTCCACTTCTGCTAGATATGACTTTTTTTTTTTTTAAGAGAGAAGGACAGTGAGAGAGAGGAAGGGGAGGATGAGAGAATCAATTTTTTATTGAGTTTTTCACATGGCTTTCGTTGCTCTGACACTTAGTTGTGTATGTGGGTGCTGGGGTTTGAACCCATGTACTTGCGCATGCTGGGCAAGAGCCATAACCGCTGAGCCACCACTCCAGCCCCCATGGATATGATGTTAATCAACACACCTCTACCCCCAGCCAGACACTATAAGTGTGAGGTTATTTATCACCCTTTGTAAAGTCTCATTTATCTAATTCTGTTGCTATTTTGTTTGAACTCCAGATTTCCAAATACAAAGGATTATTAACCTGGTTGGAAAAATATCGGTTACCTTTCTTCTGCAAAACAAACTTGTGTTTCCATTACATTCTCTGTCAGGAATTCATCAGTTTCATTAAGTCTGCAGAAGGAGGTAAGCAGAAGTGTATGTGTGTGTGTGTGTGCGTGTGTGTAGACATATGGAAAGCCATACTATGTAATGATCCTATGCCTATCGGTCATGCAGTAAGATAAAAATACCAGCTTCATTTGTAGATATGGAGGCAGCCTAACCCATGTTGCAGCAATAGGTGAAATCTTAGGCTGAAAAACTGGTATGTACAACAATAAGCAGGAGTCAGGTGTACTAGGCCATTCATCTCATTGTAGCCAGAAATCATAGCGCTACATATGGCAAAATTGCCTAATGTGTAGAGAACCATAACCAATCTTACCACCTTCGTTATTACCATTTGGTCTAAATCACATCATGTCCTACCTGGCTACTGAAATCATCTCTTAATCTCTTTACCTTTCTTTACTCTTGCTCTCCTGCTCACAGCAGCCAGAAAGGACCTTTTAACCTTTTAAAGCGTAATTTTGGGGAGGAGGGAGAGGATTCTGGGAAGATGGTAGAGTAGGAAGCACCGATAATGTCTTTCCGCAGCTTGGTAAGAATTACACTGACAGAATCTACATTCTGTAACTGTTTTGGAGTTCTGGAGTCTGTTGAGGCTTGCAGCTTTGAGGGGAAGGCTCAGATAGCCAAGTGCACAGCTCTTAGCATGGTGGCAGCTCCCCATCTCCAAGCCCCAACCCCATGGCTGACGGCTGGCAGAACCCAGCCCTCAGAGCAGCTTGCACACTGCTTGCAGGTCAGTGTAATCAGAGAGGACCTTGTCCTCCCACCATTCCAGATCTGTGTGCTGTTTGCTGCTTCTGATCACAGACATGGGAGCCCCGTGCGTTGTACCTCTCTGTTGTTGTAAGCCCAGCTCCCTCTAGCAGATGTGATTTCCTGAGCATCTGAAGGTCTGGATCCTCCTTTATTTTTTACTTTTTCCCTTTTAGGAGACAGATTAAGAATGATTAAGAATTAGGATATTCAAAAGCAACTGCATATTATGGGGGAAATTAGAAAGTAACTAATCATGCTTAGGGAAAAGCACTAGTTCAAAAAAGACCTTAGAAGACCTAAGTTTATACTTCAAACTGGTCTTGATGTAGGGGGAACTTATAGCAAATAAAAACTTTAAATAAACAAAAATGAATACCAAAACCCAGAAAACTCCAGCCAAGGGGGAAAATCCAATTTCTAGAATTCCAATTTCTAGATTCAAATGTCAGATTTTTAATAAAAAGTCACAAGGTATACAAAGAAACAAGAAAATACGGACCATTTAAGAGGAAAATAAGTCAGAAGAAACTGTTCTTCTGACCTAATCGCGGATCTGCTAGACTAAGTTCTAAAACAATTGCCTTTAAGATATTCTAAGAACTAAAGGACAATATGAGAAAAGCTAAGAAAATGATATATAAGCAAAATGTAAATGTAAATGAAAAGCTATAAAAGGTTAAAAGAAACCAAAAAATTCTGGGGTTTAAAATTATAACAGAAAAAAAAATTTTACTAGAGGTTTCAACGGCAGATTAGGATAACAAATATAATAAATAATCAATAAAGCTGAAGACAGATGAGGGTATATTACAAAATATGAGCAACAGCAGAAAAGACACTGAAGAAAAGTGCACAGAGCCTGAGGGACCTATGGGGGAAAATCTAGAAAACCAAAACATGCATTTGGGGTATTCTAGAAGAGAGGGAAAAAGGGGCAGAGATAATATTTAAGGAAATAATGGCTGAAAATTCCCCAAATTAGATGAAAACCATGCAATATAAACATCTAAGAAGCTCAATTAACTCTTAGAAAAATGAACTCTAAGATACAGCAACACACATTATAATCAAATATTTTTAAGGAGAGAGGGACAGCAAGGGAGTCAAGTTTTATGTCGTTTTTCATGTGGCTTTCGGTGCTCCGAGACTTTGTTGTGTACATGGTGCTGGGGTTTGAACTCGCTACTCGATCCTGCCAGGCAAGCACTGAATGCTGAGCCACCACTCCAGCCTGATAATTAAATTTTTAAAAGACAAAAACAAAGAGAGAATCTTGAGGGCAGTAAGAAAGGGGCAACTTGCCACTTAAAAGATTCTCACAAGATTATTATTAGCAAATTTATAGTAGGAAACTTTGGAGCCTAAAAGGCAGTGAGCTTTTATATTCAAATTCCTGCAAGAAAAATATAGAGGATTCCAAGATGGTGAGCTGCAAGAAGGCTGCTTCTCATTTGGCTCCATGACCGGATGAAAAAACTCCAAGACAGCTCCATTGCTTTGAGGTGCATTTAGAGGAAAATCATCCCTGGAGCACAGAGCTAGTAAGGGGAGATTTTTGGAGGATCAGAGATTTGGGTGCAGCAAGTGGAAAAGAGGGATTGTATCCGTCCCCGCTGGGTCAGACAGCTGTAACAGCCATTGCTCCCAATCAGCAAGGGAGTGGTGGAGGAGCTGAACCATAATGAACCATCTGATCTGCCACAGAAAAGCCAGGTTCTATTAGGAACCATGCATTGGGCCCAACTGGAGACACCCCTACTGCACCTCCACTGCCTAAGGGGAGAACAGTGTCTCTCAGCTGCCTGCAAGGGGGAGAATCAGGAGTCTTTTTTTTTAAACAAGCTGACGGGAGCCAATCAGCAGTTCACAGAAGGCTATTCCACAATTCTGCCAAAAGCCAGCCGTGGTTCAGGGGCTGAATCTAGAAGAGGTGGCACGGGACAGGCCTAGTCTTCACTTAGCTCAGGAGGATTTGGGTTAATGGAGTGCAGGAGAGCTTTGCTCAGCCCTGTCTGCCCCCAGCCCCATGTGATAAGCTAACGAGGGACAGGAGCACTCAAGAGACCACAGTCTGAGCTCAGAAAACCTGGAGGGATTGTGTGTGTAACTAGCAGAGGGAACATTAATCTGCATTCAACCCCCGGGGAGGCAGGCAAAGGCCAGCCCTTGGGGCATTCATGAACTTGATCTCTTCAGGGAAGTCTCCACCCAGAAAGCCCAGGAGAGTGAGCTAGACACCCAGTCATCTGCTTGAGGTCACATAATTCCAGACTGAGAGGCCCTGCCAACAAAACTCAGGCGCACAGTGAACGTCTGCAACCAATGTGTAGAGAGACAACTTTAGTGAACATAGTTCCACGTTTTCATTAAGAATCTCTTTTTTTTTCCTGTTTTTGATGTGTATTTGTGTGCCATCTGGAGAAATTGCTTGATTGGTTCATGGGCATATTAACATATTAGCAGTTTTTTGTTTGTTTTTTGTTTTTGTTTTATTTTGTCTTTGTTGGGGTTTTTTTCAGTTTTTCTTATCTGTTTTTTTTTTCCTCTTTTCTCTTTTTCCCTTTTCCTTCTTCTTTTTCTACTCCCTTCATTCCTGAGCATTTTCTTCAATGTAAATGTTTATCCTTGTCCTGCCTGCTGAGGGTTGGGATTTTGATCAGTGCATTTAGTATTTGAATTATATTGTACCCCAGTTGCAAAACTTCCTCTACTTGTTTCTACCCTTTCTATAGTATCATCAAATTCTATTAATATCTCTTCCAGCTTTCCTCTACTTTGGTACCTCTCTCTCTTCTCCCTCTGTTTTCCTCCCCCCCACCGCACCCCAACATATTGAACAAGAAGACATGAGAGCAGAAATCAAGAAATTCTTGGAACAGAATGAGAATGAACAGACAACATAGTGAAACCTCTGGGACAGCATGAAAGCATACCTAAGGAAAAATTTTATAGCACTGACAGCCTACATTAAAGATCAGGAGAGATGCTGAATAAATACACTCATACTCCACCTCAAATCCTTACATAAGGAAGAACAATCTAATCCCAATGCCAGCAGAAGACAGGAAATAATCAAGATCACAGCTGAAGTCAATGAAATTGATAACAAAAAATGAAAAAAATCAATGAAACAAAAAGCTGGTTCTTCAAAAAACTAAATAAAATTGACAGACCCCAAGTCAATCTCAATAAAAGAAAGAAGGAATTGAAGCAAATCAACAAAATCACCAATGGAAAGGGAGCTATCGCCACTGACCCCACAGATATCCAACAGATTATAAGAATGTATTTTGAAAAACTATATTCCTCTAAATTAAATAATCTAAAAGGCATGGACAAATTTCTAGACACACACAACATTCCCAAATTGACACAGGATGAAATTGAAATCCTAAACACCCCAATAACAAGCACTGACACCCATATAACAAAAGTCTTCCAAAGAAGAAAAGCCTAGGACTGATGAATTCCACACTGAGTTTTACCACATGTATGAGGAGGAGCTAACACCTTTCCTTATTAAGCTATTCCAAGAAGTTGAAAAGGAGGGAACTCTCCTGAACACTTTTTTTTTTATTAGAAGTATATAGAGATACAGGATACAGTTGAGGGGGAAACATTATCAAAACAGTAGCAATCAATGTATATAAACTTTGTTATCCAGGGGTCATGCCAAAGCATAGATAAACCACCATAGGTTTCACCTGTTGCAGTTTCCCCCAGAAGAACTCATGTGTTAAATGGGTAGCTCGTGGAGGAATGACATCGGCTTCTGGGATGGTTCCCCCAACTTCCCACTCTCCAGACTCCTATGAGTTCTTCATATACCGCCCCCCTCCCCATCCCCTTCCCTACACCTCCAAGTATGCTAGGGAGCTATCCCCCTGTTACACTGAAAGTCATTCAATTTGAGGTTTTGACCTAAACACTTTTTTGAGGCAACTGTAACTCTGATACCAAACCCAACAAAGACACATCAAAAGAAGAAAACTACAGACCAATATTCCTGATGAACATTGATGCAAAAATCCTTAATAAGGTTCTAGCAAACTGCATTCAAAAACTCATCAAGAAGATAATTCACCATGATCAAGTTGGCTTCATTCCAGGTATGCAAGGCTGGTTTAACATACAAAAATCAATAAATGTGATTTATCACTTCAACAGAGTTAAGGACAAAAACCATATGATCATCTCAATTGATGCAGAAAAGGCCTTTGATAAAATCCAGACCCTGTTATGCTCAAAACTCTAGAGAAAATAAGAATCAAAGGATCTTCTCTTAACTTTATAAAGGCCATACATGACAAACCCTTATCTAATATAATACTAAATGGAGAAAAGCTGAAAGCATTTCCACTAAACTTGGGAATAAGACAATGGTGCCTGCTCTCACCACTTTTATTCAATATAGTCCTCAAGACCCTAGCTGGAGCAATCAGGCAAAAGAAGGAAATTAAAGCAATAAGAATAGGAAGAGAGGAAGTCAAACTATCCCTGTTTGCTAATGACATGATCCTGTATCTGGAAGATCCAGAAACGCCACCAAAAAACTGCTTGAGCTTATAAACAGATTTAGCCAAGTGGCAGGCTACAAGATCAATACCCATAAATCGATAGCTTTTCTATACACTAACAGTAATAGGGCAGAAGAAGAAATCAAGAAATTGGTCCCATTCACAATATCCTCTAAAAGAACAAAATACTTGGGAATTAATCTAACAAGAGAAGTAAAAGACCTCTACAATGAAAATTATCAAATGTTGAAGAAAGAAATTGAAGGAGACCTGAGAAGATGGAAAGATGTTCCATGTTCTTGGTTACGCAGTATTAAACAAATTAAAATGGACACTCTGCCCAAAGCACTATACAGATTCACTGCAGTCCCCATCTAGATATGAATGTCATTCTTTACAGACAGAGAAAAAGCAATGCTCAAATTCATTTGGAATAACTAGAAACCCAGAGTAGCCAAAACATTACTAAACAAGAAAGATGAAACAGGTGGATTCGCAATACCAGATCTAAAACTATACTATAGACCTTTAGTAACAAAAACAGCATGATACTGGTATCAAAATAGGAATGAAGACCCATGGAATAGAACAGAAGACTCTGAGACAAACTCACAAATCTTTAAACATTTGATCTTTGACAAAGGGAGTCAAAATATAACATGGAGGAATGAGAGCCTATTAAAAAACGGTGCTGGACAAACTGGACAGGCATTTGCAGGAAATTGAAATTAGATCCTTATCTCTCACCTTGTTCAAAAGTCAAATCAAAATGGATCAAGGAACTAGGAAGTAAACCAGCTACCAAACAACTGCAAGAAGGAAAATTAGTACCAGCACTCCAGCATTTGGGTGTAGGCAAAGACTTTCTCAATAAGACTCCCAAAGTGAAAGAAAGTTAAAAATTAATGAGTGGGATAACATTGAACTAAAAAGCTTTTGCTCAACCAAGGAATTGGTCAAAATTGTCAAGAGACAACCTACAGAATGGGAGATAATCATGGCCTATGATTCCTCCAACAGGGGACTAATATTCAAAATTTATAAAGAACTCAAAAAGCATAAACAACCCAATCAATAAATGGGCCAAAGAGCTAAAGAGAAACTTCTCCAGAGAGGAAATCGAACAAGCCAATGAATACTTGAGAAAGTGTTCTAAATCACTAGTAATCGAGAAATGCAAATCAAAACTACATCAGGATTTCACCTCACTCCAGTCGGATTGGCAAAGATGAAGAATATAAACAATAACAGACGCCAGAGAGGTTGCCAGGAGTTAGGAACGCTAGCACACTGTTGTGGAACTATAGACTGGTACAGCCAGTCTGGAAAGCAGCGTGGAGACTCCTCAAAAAATTAAGGATGGATCCACCATACAATCTAGCTATCCCTCTTCTGGGTATTTTCCCGGAGGAGTTAGAATCAGCACATTACAGCAACACAGCAAAATCCATGTTCATAGCAGCTCAATTTACATTAGCTAAATTATGGAACCAATCCAGATTCCCTTCACTAGATGAATGGACACACGCACACACACACACACTGGAATTATACTCAGCAATTAGAAACAACAATATTGCAGCCTTTGAAGGTAAATGGATGGCAATGGAAGAAATCATGCTGAGTGAAGTTAGCCAAACCCAGAGAGTCAAGTGTCGAATGTTTTTCCTCATTTGCAGAGGCTACAGCAAAACCCAAGCTTGGGTGAAAGGTTGTCAAACTCATGTATTAGACCTAGCAAAGGCATAGCAACACAAAATCTAGGGGAACCTTAGATATGGGAGGGGAAAGGGGGAGGGGGAGAGGGAAGGGAGAGTGAGGGAGGATTGGGAAGGATCTAGGAAGACAATCAACAATGTAGCATAATCTTTACCCCCCTGAGAATCCCAGTAATACTTATTCAAATTCTGTAAAATTCACAATCGAAGTATTTATATCACTTATTAGAGGCAAAATACAGAAGACTTGAGAGACTGGAGTGTGAGAGGTATGGGGGTATTTCTGGTTTAAGAACAAATGCATATCATTGTTACTCTATATGCATTTATGATTATATAATAATGCAACTCCTTAATAAAAAATAATAATGCAAGTAGCCAAGAATTCTATATCCAGCAAAACTGTCTTTCAAAAGTGAGCCATGTGGGGCTGGAGCAGTGGCTCAGCAGTTGAAGCACTTGCCTGGCATGTGCAAGAACCTGGGTTCAAACCCCAGTTTGAATGTACACTTAGTTGGGTGAATGCATACCCAACTAAGTGTCAGAGAAATAAAGGCCAGATGAAAAAATAAATAAAATTGATTCTCTCTTTCTCTCTCTCTTCCTCACTCCCTCTCTCTCTTTAAAAAAAAAAAAAGTGAACCACGTGATTGAGCAATTTGTCTTCTGATAATATACTCAAAAGAATTGAAAGCAGGAACTCAAAGAGGTATTTGTGAACCCATGTTCGTAGCAGCATTATTTATATAGCTGAAATGTGGAAGCAACTTAAGTGTCCACCAACAGACAGATGGAAAAGTAAAAATGGTATATAATTATAGTAGAATATTATGCTGCTTTAAAAAGAAAATTCTGACTAATGCTACTATACGGATGAAACTGTGGACATTACGCTAAGTGGAATAAGCCAGACAAATAGACAAATATGCATGATTCCACTTTCATCAAACACTGTGAGGAGTAATTGCTTAATGGATACAGAGTTTCAGTTTTATAAGAAAAAAGTGTTTTAGAGATGAGTAGTGATTATTTAATAATACTAAACCATACATTTAAAAGTGTTAAAATGATGTCTTTTATGTTAAATGTAGTTTACCATGATAAAAAATTGGGGGAAATGTAATTCAAATTATGTCACTCCTCTGCTCACTACTTGTACCTCCACGCACACACACCACCAGTGGTCCCTGCCTCAGTGCAAAATACAGCACTGATACAACCTTCAGGTGTTAGAAACCTGGTCACCTTTCCTACCTTTCCTCTCTGACCTCATCTTCTGCTATCTCACCATCTTCACTCGCTCCATTCCAGCCACATTGACCTCCCTGCAGTTCATCAAGCGTGCCAGACACGTTACCACCTCAAGGCTCTGCACTGGCTGGTCCCTCTACCTGGATGTTCTTCTCCAGGTAGCCACAGGGCTCTCTGTCACCTCCCTGTCTGTGCTGCTCTGACACTCCTATTGAACACTCCATCCTGCCTGTTCACCCAATCTGTGCCCCCGAACTCCCAGTCTCCTCTACCTTGCTCTACTTTTCGTTGTTTTCTGAGTGCTCACAACCTTCAATCTTAGAAGAGAACGTGTTTACCCATCATGCTTCTTGCTTATTGTCTGTCTCTTTTACAAGAATATAAGCTCCTGGGGAGTTTTGTTCTGTGCTGTTTGTTATATCACAATCACCTAGAATGGTATATGGCACCTAGTAGGCATGTCATTGACATTTGTTGAAAGAATGAATGAATGACATATCCATCCAGGGTTAAATTGGTAACTTTTGGCTCAGTGACTGAATAAAAACTACATTATGTCCCATCACAGGCAAAGTTAAGGTCCAGGAGCATCCATGGAGTAAAATGTAACAAGACCCCTGCAATACTCAACTACCCCTTCATTTTAGACAGGCATTTGTAAAACTGGATTAAAATGTACACTAAGGGCAAAATCATTATCAGGTGGAGTCTTGGGAGGTGCCTTGGTTGGAGGGTGTTCGGGAGCTGTGGACCATGTGCTGGTCGTGGGCTACTCATATGTCATTTGACACACATCACTGGATGACTTGGTGCCTAACTTCAAAAGCACCATGCTGTCAGGCCCCCACGATCTGAGTGCAAGCGGGTCTGGCTGTGTGCAGGACCAAGAGAGGGGCAGGGGAGGAGCTCATTCTCTCTCTTACCATGGATTTTTCCTGGCAGCCAAGATGATGCGATGGAAAAAGGCAGACCAGTGGCTACTGGAGAAATGCATTGGCGGGGTCAGGGGGATGTGGCGCTTCTGTTCCTACATCAAGGGCAGCACAGGTGGGTTCTTGAAGTTGTTCCTGGTGACTCTGCAAGTTCTTAACAGTTTCCAGGTTGTCCTGGAACCCCAGTTGACAGCTATGTGTGTCCACGGTAAAAATGTTAAAAATCTTAATAATACGATTTGGGTAAAAATCTTGGAAAACTGGGATCCATAGTACAGGCAAAAGCAATCAGAGCCCCCTTCATTCATTCATTCACTTAACATTATTTATTGGGCATCACTTTGTGGCAACCTGTGGGCTGGTATGCTGGGATTCGAAGGTGAACAAAAACCCTAAGTCCCTGCTTTGTGAAACTGCCGTGTGGTGGGGAAACAGGGAACGCACGGGGAAAGTGTTGGAGACCACTGCCCTCTGTTCTGAGTCCAGTAGTCTCCAGGAACTGGAAAGTTGGAAATGTCTATACTAGCAAACGCTCCAGTTTAGCCAAGTTAAATTTTTTCAGGGATTCTAGCTTTTGTTTGTTTGTTTTTGTTTGTTTAAGGGCTGAGGACCGAACTTGGGGCCTGGCGGTGCTAGGCAAGCACTCTGCCACTGAGCTAAATCCCCAACCCCCAGGGATTCTAGTTTTAAGGGTGAAATCCTGGATCCTCAGGGAGCAGGTGAAGAAAAACTAGAACTGTATCTTTTAGTTGGGCACTCAGTGTTTGACTCTGGCAAAGTTGTAAAATAGGGAATGTGGGTCTTCTGCATCTTTTAGCTCTAGGGTCCTCCTGCAGGCTGTTTAGGGTCCATGCTGTAGGAAACGATTTTTCCTCTGATATTCATTTTTTAGGTAAAACCCAACT
Organism: Aplodontia rufa; assembly: GCA_004027875.1. NCBI lineage: Eukaryota > Metazoa > Chordata > Mammalia > Rodentia > Aplodontiidae > Aplodontia > Aplodontia rufa. The sequence goes on from PVKS010006357.1 coordinate 42,459, forward strand.
ATGTCATTATTCATACTCAGAGTCTTGCAGTTTCCTCTGATGTGATAGTTTTTCTAACAGCAGCAACAAAAGTCACAAAAGACCCTTGTCCACTAAGTTCCTTCTCCCCATGCTTCCCAATCTCCCCCACTGTTGAACTTTTCTAGAGATGATCTCTTAACCTGAGGAGTTACTAACGATGCAGTCAAACAGGTTGGTGGGGGGTGTGAGTGGCTTCACCCAGATTCAACTACCAAAGGGGCAAGATGAAGCTGCTCTGTTTCCATCCTGTCTGATCTGCAGGTGAAGAGTTGGTGGATTTCTGGATCCTTGCTGAGAAGATCCTGAGCATAGATGAGATGGACTTGGAAGTGAGAGACTACTACCTGTCCCTCCTTTTCATACTGAAAGCCACACATCTGCATGAGGGATCCAGGGTAGTAACTCTCTGCAACATGGACATCAGTAAGAATCAGAAGGCATATTTGAAATGAAATTCCTGGGGAATGGAACAAAACTATCAATGCAGTTTCTGGGAATCCCCAGTCTTTCACCTTTAAGACTGCCACTTCTCCATCGGCTAGGTATTAGTGATGGTGTGGTAATCTCAACCCTTACCTGGAGAAAGGTTGAAAGAGACCAGCCATTCTTAGGCAGATGCTTGCCTCTACCTGAGATATTGCCTCCTCTTGAAGGTTGACTGGAAGGGGTGAAGATGAATTGGGGCAGGGTAATTGAAAAGCTCCTGTATCTTCCGAGCCTGCACAGCTCTGTCTAGGATTCTCTAGAACAAATCACAGCCCATGGATCAAAAGCAGTACATGTGCCTATAAGCAAAGAATGTTTTAAACAAAAAATTTTTTGGCTTCCACTTTTTATTCTTTCTTTTGTCAGGGATTGAACCCAGGGGTACTTAACCCTGGGTTAAGCTGCATCCCCAGTCCTTTTTATTTTTATTTTGAGACAGGGTCTCCAAGTTGCTTAAGGGTAAGACTAGGCAGCAAACTGTATGTCATTCACAAAGCCTAAGACATTTACTATCTGGCCCTTTACATAGGAAATTTGTCTGACTCCTCTTTAGAACATCAGATCCATCCATTTATTTGTTTGCTAAATAAGAAAACATTTCAAACCCAAATAACAATGTGTTCCAAGAATCTGTTGCTTGGGATTAGAATACTTCTCTCTATTCATATAGAGAATTTAAAAATTGAGAATATGAAAATCCCTAGGCTAGTTAGGACTATTATTTGAAGGATTTGATTCCTTCAAATTACCCAGTCCAAACCCCTTCCTTAAGTCATCTCTGACCCTGAAGAATCCCGGTCAGATATGTGTTGCTTGTTCTTAATGATCTTTTCTTGTACTTTTTGCCTTTCTTTACAGTAACTTTCAGTAGTCTAAATAGTATTCAAGGAATCCCTTATTTCTATGGCAAAGAAGAAAGAAAATCAGAGAAAAAGGTCTCTGTGTACTGAGAAAACCCTAGAAACGTGTCCTCTCTATGTCTTCCCTGTCCACCTTTCAGAATTGTGTGAGGAACTAATGTAATGCTATCTACAAAGACATTTGGAAAAATTTTAAGACGTCTCTTATCATCATCTCTACTGTCATATCCTTTTAATCTTCCTCTCTCTCTATTCTTTCCAGAGTCCCTCCTGAACCTCTCCATCTGGCATCCCAACCAGTCAACCACCAGAAGAGAGATCCTGAGCCACATGCAGAAAGTGGCTTTGTTCAAACTCCAGAGCTATTGGCTTCCCAACTTCTACACCCATGCCAAGGTGTCGATGACCAGCGACGAAGCATGCCAGGGTCTGATGCAGGAGTATGAGACTCGCCTGTACAGCTTTTGCTACACCCATGCCGGAGGGCTCCCTCTGAACATGAGCATCAGGAAAAGTCACTATTGCCGAAAGCGATACTCAAGCAGGAAGGCCAAGAAGAAGATGTGGCAATTGATAGAATCTGGCTCTTGGTCTCTGGACATGAACCCCAAGTCAGAGAGCAGGACGATGCCCACACAGGAGATCAGTCCTCAGGAGAAGATAGTTCAGCAAATGCCTTACTTGAAAGTGGCTTCCCCAAAGGAAACAATAATTAGTTCCCTGGAAAATGATAGCCCATGTACCATGAAGCCCTCTATGAAATCCAAGGGCCACCTTCACATGGAGGGTCTCTTTGAGACAAAGTTCTCTACCCATCTGAGGACTTCCACCCCTATCATTAACCACTCCTCCCAGATGACAATCCAGAAGGCCATCAAGAAAACCCTTCCCTTGGCGTACACATATTCAGCCCTGTGTGCTGATGCCTATGCAGGGAGTCCCTTCCGGCACCACCTGAAGAAGATGAATTTGAAAGTGGAGACACAACTCTTGGACCTTTGGCAAGACCTGCACCACTTCCTCAATGTTCTGATGAATAACAGGAAGAACGGGAATGCGATCTTTCGTCACATGCTGGGTGATAGGATCTGTGAGCTCTACTTGAACGAGCAGCTTGCTCCATACTTACCACTCAAATCTCAAACCATCCAGGGCCTGAAGAAACTGCTGCCTTCTGGAGATGTGAACCCCTGGATTCCCACCGCCCAGAAGGAAATCTGCAAGGTAGGCCTTGCCTTGAAAAATGGGTTAGTATCTGGCAGATCAATTCAAGACTGACCAAACATCATGTCTGGCCGGTCATCTATACTTGCCAAGTTAATAATACAATCACCCACATAAGTCTGCACATATTGAAAAGCTACTTAACCTCTTAAGGCACAATAAGTTTTGCAGGTTCCCATGAACCAGCCAAAATTCTGAAGTAGAACGGTGCAGGGAGTGCCAATATCTACCTTCCTTTCCTCCTTCACTATTTCTTGTTTTCAGCCTTCCCAAACCATGAAAATAAGAATGTTTTCTGAAGATAAGTTTTAAGAACTCTGTTATACATATTCTATATTGAAAAACAATGGGGAAGGGGGTCCTTTCCTAAACTAGCCATTAAGGAGATAGCCAGTTGGGATGGATGGCCTATTATTGTCCCAAAACATTACATAAGATCAAGGGAATATCCTGGATTCAAAAAGTGAGGCCGTGACTGTTATGTCATCAGATGCTTGGCAGAAAACAAACTGCAAGGTCAAGTTGGATAACAGATGAAAGCTAAATAAAAGGAACTACTTGCAAAGCATTGGGTGGGGTGGGGAAATCAGGGGTATAGCACAATGCCTACCACAAAGCTGTTATTATTATTCCTGGGCCTGAAGAATTGAAGAGAAAGAATGATTACTAGAATCAGGAGAAAAACAGCTGTATGGAATGAGAAAATTGGCAGGAACTGAGTGATCACTTAAGGGATGTAGCCAGTCCAATCGGGATCATCTGCTTTCCCATCTACTAGGACACTTCAATAGGTGCTCCCCCAATCAGAGGACAAGAGAGCACATTGATGTAGTCCTTAATGTTTAATTTGCTAAGCTATAGCAGGATAAAGCATAGAGAGTAGATAGAGAGGAGCAAGTATGGTCGTAAACATGAAACTGTTTACTGCTTATAATGTGATTATAATGCCTTATGAATCACATGCATGCACACTGTCTGCTTCATGTGTCTTAGCAGCTCCAAGAGGCAGAAAGCATTGTATTGTTGTCTTTGTTCTACAGATGAGGAAGTTGAGACTCAGAGAGACACTAAGTAAATTAGCCTAAAGGCACACAACTGGCTAGAGGATGAACCAGGATCAGAACCTAGATGTTCTTAGCTTTAAGTCCATTTTGATTTCCAACACATCCTGATTATCCAGGGTTGGGCATCCAGGCAGCATCAGGTCAGCACAGTCCAGTAGAACCAGAGGCTTCCCTGTCTTTTGTGGCGGTGAAGCCAGAGGCTCAGATCAGGGCTGTATTTCCTGCATTAGCAGATTTTCACAGTAAAACCCCTTCCTGTCAAAATATTGAAGGTAAGACTGGACTATCACAGCTTCTCAGACTGAAGATCTTGATATCATCCTTGATCCACCTCCTTATCTCACACCCAAGTCTAATATATTGGTGAATCCTGTTGGCTCAACCTTAAAAAACAATCCAGAAGTTCACCATGTCTCCTTCCCCTAGTTAGAACAACTCTCATCCTCAGGCATAAGTAAGGAGCTCCATAGGAACTGGCAGATATATGCAAGAGACCAATTAGGATGACAAGTAATTACACTAAAAGTTCCTTAATTAGATAAAGAGAAATCTATCAAAGTAGATTGGAGGTTACCAAGGACTTAGAGAAAGAACATGGGGAGTAACTTCTTAGAGGGGTGATGAAAAAATTTTAGAAAAATAAATGATGGTTACACAAAATTATGGATCTAATTAATGTGACTGAATTATACACTTAAAATAGTTAATATGGCAAATTTTTGGTATATATTTTTACCATGACAAAAAAAAGCTGAAAAATGTGAGACTAACAATACAAAAAACACTGAGATTTAGTGGGAAGGACAGACAGAAATCAGTTTTAATTCGAACATTTGCACTTTCAAACTTTAGTCTTAGGTAGAAGGTTGCTGGGAACTTCTGATCCTTGATTTCCTCATCAGTACATTGGCGGTCATAACAACTCCCTCAAATAAAGACACTATGTGTGCAGGGTCCAGCAAGTAGCATGTACACAAATGTTTATTCTTTTCCAGCCCTTTATCAGATCTGTACAATCTTAGATCAGGAAAGGGCCTTCGAGATTCTCACGTCTTGCTCTTATGGTGCAAGACCTAATAATGCCTCTCTGCTACCTATAGCCCAGGAGCCAAATTCAGTTGACCATCTGAACTTGCATGGCCAGCAACCTATGAAATTGGCTTTACATATTTTAAATGGCAGAAAATGTCAAAAGAGAAATAAATCTATGACACATGGCTATTACATAAAATCCAAATTTCAGTGTCAATAAACAAAGTTCTATTGCAACACAACTAGGCCCATTCATTTTCACATTGTCACATGCTACAACTTCAGAGCTAAGCACTTGAGTACTTCCAACAGAGACTAGATAGCCCACAACACCTGAAATGTGTCCCATTTGGCCCTTCACCAAAAATAAATAAATTTTTGCTCCTTGGTCTATCTCATCACATACTGCTCTCAGGAGGGGCCAGGGAAGTTTTATCAAGTAATGAACAAGCTCAATGTGAAAGAAATCCCAATATATCATAGCAAAAAGCAATGACATGATTTTAGTTACTGTTTTATTATATCTATTATCCATTACTATTATTTCGCTATATATCTGATTATTTTTTCTAATGAAAAATTCTCTATTTAACAAAGCTTCTTAAACCAATTTGATAATTTATAATTATTAGAGTCATAAATTTTTTAAACTGGAAGGGACATTAATAGGGTATTCATTTCACAATTTTCTTTTATTTTTCATATTAAATTAGAGCTTATCCATTGGTCAATGGCGTTATATTACAGTATTTATTGCCAGGGTTCAATCAGTGAGCTGCATTTACTCAGGAATATATTTCACTCCATTTTCCCATGAACTCAGATCTGTTACGTTGCTTAAACACAACAACATGTTCTTAAACTCACCTCCTGCAGCATGACTGGTGTGGTTTATGGAGATAATATTTTATTTTTTAAAAGTTACTCTTGGCAACTCATTACCTGCAAAACAATGCCCAGATTATTTAGCCAAGTCCTTCCCGTGTAGTGCCAACCAACCTTCCCTGCGTCATCTTTTGCCACTTTCCCAGCCCTCACACTCTTCCTGTGAATGTTGCATCTCCGCCATTCAGGAGTAAATGTCACTCTCCAACATGTCCTTTCCCATCTCTGTAACTCTGCTTGAGCTCTTCCCACTGCCTGGAATGTCCTTTGCTCAACTCGCCTCTGCTGAACTCCTGCTTATCCTGCAAGGCGCAAATTCTAGTTTAAATTTCCTCATCTTTATTAATTCTTCCCAGCTTTTCCCTGACAAGAGCATAAGCCATTAGTGGTCCCTTCTCTCTGTGCCCTCATAGCTCTATCCGTACATCAATCACAGCATGTGTCATGCTACAGTCCATCCTGCTAGCTTCTTGGAACAAGGCTCAGCATATCCATCACATTATTTCCAGTCATTTGCACAGTACCTGAGACATCGGAGGCACTCAGAAAATATTTTTCAAAGAAATAAATGAAAGATAGTGAGAGTATGAATAAATAAATTTTAGCTAAGCACTAACTCATAGATTTTATTGTTTAAGGTACTCAAATGCTATTCACAAATGTAAACAGTCTTCAAGTGGGAGATATAAGGGCAGATACACCAAAGGAGTTGCTTGACTTTCTGGGCCATTTTGAGAATCATATATGACAGTACTTTGGAAAAGAACCAAGTAATATGCAGATGTTACATAGCTGTTCTGCAGATGATTATATCTCTTTTTAGGTGTATATTTATTACTATTCTCTGAGACTTAAGATCTATAAGCTGCTATGATCAGAGAAACATAGGAACGCCTATTAGCTGGTCATAGCTGATGTGCGCTGTCCCTTTACAGCTCCAATTTATAGACTCCAGAAGCTGCGGCCTGTCTGCTGCACAGACGATACAAGCTGGAAAGACGCAGTGGGCTGAGTACCACCTCCTAACACTTGTGTTGTGTTTGGATTTCAGATGCTTAGCCCCTGGTATGATGAATTCCTGGATGAAGAGGACTACTGGTTTCTTGTTTTTACAGTAGGAGGGACTTTGGGATGGGGAGGAATAGTAAGGTTGAGGGAAGAGGAGAAGGCTTATTTGATTGAAGGAACAGGAGGAGGAGATTTTAGAAGGCTTATCTGTTAAAGTAAATGAAATTATGACTTAATCCCAGAGGCAACTGGAGATTGGCACAGTCCCTGATGTTCTAAAGATAAACCTGTCAAGGAAATAGACTCGGTGCAAAACTGACTTTGAAGAGGTCACATTCATTTAGAAGTTCTCCATTATAGAAAATGGGTTTGATTAAAAGAAGGTGGACGTTAGTGTATAAAGGAGCATTGGCTTTCAACAGATTGAAGACAATCAGCAAAGTATGTAACAGGGAGACACAGAGGACTGAGTTATCACAAAACCCTTGCTTATTCTGTCTGCTCCCCACCCATTTCTCTTAGACTCAGACTCGGTTCATCAAAGCCCGGTGGCATAGAAGAAAATCAGTAGGCAAAGCAGAGAACATTCTTCATTATAAGAGGGTTCAGGAATCTCTGGAGTTGAGCCAGGCTTTGGCTAACATGGAGAAAATGGATTCTCTGCAATGGCAAAAGGTAGCTACTGAGGACCTACGCCAAGGTGGGTCTCTCCGGGTAGAACTCCAGTCTCCAGTGTTTCTGGAAGGTAAGATATGCCTCTGTGATTTTTTTTAACCTTATAGGATACTGGAAAAAATTAATTATTTAACATTTAACGATTATTTACTAAGTGTCAGCACTGTGGAATACAAAGATAACCTCATTTGATCTTTAAAATGACCTGGGAGGTTGAAGTACTAAGTAACTAAGACCTCCCCAAGGTCACCTGTAAGTGGCAGAGGCAGGATGTTAATTCTGACAGACTGCCGTGGCCCCTACTGGGTCTGAGGAAGCTGAGTGCTCACATTTGGACAGACTGTTGCCCACCCAAGCACCACCAGAGTTAACACTGAACTCTGAGCTTGGTGCATCTGACATTCCACCTCATCACCTCTTAGAGCTATTCTTGGGCATAGTTATTTAAATCTAGCATGTACAGGCCCTCTTTTTTTTTTTTTAACCTTAGAGGCCCTACCTTCTTCTAAAACCTGAACTTTCCAGAATTTCTCCCATCAGTCATGACAAAAGTGGAAGAAATGATGGCTGGGAAACACCACCACATGCATGCTGGGCAATTGGCATCACTTTGGTGGCTATGGAGTACCAGGAGTGTTCAGGAAGAGTGACAGCCATCCTCCACAGACTCCTTCTCCCTCCCTCCGCAGGCTTCATCGCTTCCTTTACCACTGCTCTCTGGGAGCACAAGTCTGGCCTGATGAAGGACTTCCTCTGTGTTTGCCCACACTGAGGCCTTGATTCCCAGGCAGGCTGATGCTTCCACTCATGCTACACAGTAAACTCGCAGAGCACCAGACCTAGAATGTTCTTACCTTTTATGTGGAGAGCTATTGCCCCAGAAAGGTGCAAAGACTTTCCCAAGGTTGCTCAGCAAGGGAGGGCTTGAGCCGGGACTGGAAACCTGAATCCACTGCAGAAAGGACCTACCACTCTTACCACTTGTGGCTGGATTGTCCTGACTGACAGAGGAGGATGGGGAGGACAGTGATGAGGCTGACATGAGAACGGGGCGACCATGGTTCCATACCCCAGGATTCCTTCCAGATGCCAGTGATTTAGCTTCAGAAAGAACTGGACTCAGTGGAGAGGTCCAGGAGAGCTTTGTGCATTAGATCTACTGTGAACACCAGAAGTCAACACAAATGAATGCTTCCCCGTGGCAGAAGACACAGTGCTGCTTTTCTGCAGAAAACTTCCCTTGCTAGCCCAGCATTATTGTCTCGCCACATTTTTTGTTATGAAGATATTCCTTTTCAGTTCACCATGCATTGCTAGACATGATGTGTGGCTGTTTCTGGAAAAAATAATCAGCCACCAAGAACAATGATTTGCCATTATTGATGTTATTTGGATATATGAACTGTCAATTCTGAAATTAATTCCAAAAGTCGAAGCCAAGAATGAGAATGGTCTAACATCATTTGCCATGTATTATCCTAAGTACATCAAAATTTTTAAATGGTCATTTTATTTTTATGAAACATAGATTTTACCTGGTTTTGGTTTTTCTGACACTTGGTTATGTATGTGGAACTGGGGTTTGAACCCAGGTCCTCATGCATGCTAGGTAAGCATGCTACTACTGAGCCACTACTCTAACCCAAATACTTCAGATTTTTGAAGCAATAGCAAAATATTTGAGATTCATTCAGAACTTCTCCTTACAACAGATGGTTGCCTGACTTAAAGTTATACTCTCGGTAGAAGTGTCCACATTCCATCTGGGTCCATGTGGACATTCAAAGCCCCAGGTCCTTTGCTGCAGTGAGGGATGACTCTGAGGGCTCACCGCTCATTTGAATAACATACTTCTTATACATGCATTGGCAATTAGTCCTTCTTTCTAAATCACCTCTCTGTACACCAGCATCAACTCAGGCAGAAAATCTCCGTGGGTTAGGCCTTCCAGAGTAAGGAATTCTCCCTTTCTGGAGGTGTGGGGGGTTGGGAGCTGCATTTCCTTGCTTCTAAATTGGCTTAGAAAACTTGTATTCTTTATGTAAGCATTCCACCAAAACACTATTGTCCTATTGGAAGAACATTTTAAAACAATATCTTCAAGAAAACTAAATGAATCTTTGAACTCTATCTCTGCTTTTCCTTACTTCACAGATATAACCAAAATGACTTTTGAGGAACTCGGTTTGAAGTATCCAAAGTTGGCCATAAAGAAAATTAGTGATGACTACAAATTATACTGTGAGAAAGCACCTAAAATAGGCAAGTGTTTAAACTCAGGTTGACTTGAGGCACCTAGGGGTTCTCAAATACATGAGAAAATTCCAAACTCAGAGTACAAATATCCAAAAAGGAACCATGGAGATAGGGTAAAGAGCTAATAACTGTCTTTTCTTTCTTTTTCTTTTTTCTTTTCTTCCCATGAAGCCATAGAAGAGTATTAGGAAAATGAGATACAATTATAAATTGTCAAACATAGTAGTTGATTGAAATTATTCATTTCTAATTTCCTATCTAGTGTTTTATACAAATGCACATTCATCTTCCAATTTTCCTGGAGTCAGAGACTTGTGGAAGGGCGTTTAGCTTGGGTGTTCTTGGGAATAACACCTCTGGAGGAGTGCAGAAAGCAGCACGGGGCGAGGTAGATGCTCAACTGCAAGGCAGTCACACAGGCAAACTCTGAAGCCAAGACAGCCCCCCAGAGTCATCCCTCACTGCAGCAAAGGACCTGGGGCTTTGAATGTCCACATGGACCCAGATGGAATGTGGACACTTCTACCGAGAATATAACTTTAAGTCAGGCAATTGCTTTTCACTGGGCAGCTCCCAGAGGGACCCTTGGCTGGGAACCTCAGCAGCCAACACTCCAAGCAGCTAGGGGAGTGAGTGTTTGAGTGTTTGGGTCCTAAAGAGAGAACGAACGTAACATCCTGTAGCATCTACTACTGGCTACATGTTTTGTTTAGTAGTTTTACCCCATCCCAGACTAGCTTTTCCAGGAATTGGGGTGGTTTCTTTTCCTGAAGAACTTATTCTAGAAAGGCTGGCCTACACTACTACAACTTTCCTAATGCTGGTACAGCTCTTCTCCTTCCCATCCTATATTTCTCTCTTACTCAACCAGTATCTCTGCTGGTCTTGGCGTACTTAGCAGGCAGGACCTAGCTTCTCATCTCTGATGTCTATGAGCCCCCGAACTCATCATGACTTCTTGAGCTGTGGCTGCATCCTTCATCAATTTACTTTCAAAATTGGGCTCTTAGAGAGTACCACGAGGTACAAGTGAGTTCTCATGATCCCAATAGTTTGGATCACCTACCCTACCAGCATAGTGACTCCTTTACTGCCTGCTGGCCTCTTGACATGAAGAGCTTAAGGTGACTGGACACCTACTCTTCTCCTGGAAGCCTGCCCTCTCATGGAACAAGAATCTCTAGACTGGCACAGTATATAGGAGCCACTTCACCCTTGTGATCATTGGGTATTTGTGATGTGACTGGAACAAATGGGTCAGACAAAACATGGTATTAAAATTAATTCCACCCTTTTCCTTCAAGCTTTTTAATGTGACTACTGAAAAATGTAAATCATGTATGCAGCTCCCATTATATTTCTTTTTTTTTTAAAGAGAGAAGGACAGTGAAAGAGGGACATAGAGAATCAGTTTTTATTGAGTTTTTCACATGGCTTTCATTGCTCTGTGTACGTGGGTGCTGGGGTTTGAACCTGCATACTTGCACATGCCAGGCAAGCACTGTAACTACTGAGCCACCACTCCAGCCCCTCCCAATATATTTCTATTGGGAAGCACTAGATTAGGCCCAAAAGAACCAAGTTTTGAGGATGACAGATTTCCCTAGGTCAGTCACTGATTCTTCGTAAATGGAACATTTCTACTTTCATCCTTTGGTTCCTGGGGTCATGTACTCCACCTGCTGGGGACACAGTACTTCACATAGTCTTTGATTTATTCTGGTGGATGACGCTCCATTCCCAAAGTATCATTTCTGAGCAGGATTCACAGTATACTTTCAAAAAGTACCTCTATCACCCTGTCAAGCCAGCAGCTCACAAGGAACGGGCAGTTCCCATCATCATGGGACCCGATGGTGTTACTACACTTCCTTTACTATAAGCATGTTCTTTGGCAAGAGTTACGTGAGATCCCATTCAGGGCCCAAGTGCTCATAAGCCCTGGATAACAATGCCGACTGAGGCCTTGCAAGTAGGCATACTTGTAGTTCTGGTCAAGATGAACTGCTACTCTTCCAGACCAAGACCGTAAGAGATTCGATGTAATATATTTACCACTGAATAGCTAATCGGTCTATTTATTAGGGGTGTTCATGTATTTGTTACTGTTGGTGGCAGGTTGACTGTTTGGCAGCAGTGGTAGCTAAGCCAGCCTTGATGAGTGTGGGGTCCATGCTACCGGGTCCATATGTACACTCCATCCCTGCCATCTAGATACTGATAGTGTTAATGGGCTCACTGTGCCAGCACAAGGATAGATTATACAAGGCATCAATTGCTGATTCATTCTGTCTAGTTGGTTGTTTAGTTTCATTGGGTGACTGCAATCAGTTCTTCTCCATGGAGAGAGCAAGATATCATGTATATGTGTATGTATGTGTACACACAGATAAATGTATATCTATGCTTGCTTCTTATCTGTCTCCATCTATTGACATTTTGGAGCTAGCATTAATACCTTCAACTCAGTCCAACACCATTTGGTTCACTCTAGTTTTCTTTTTCCTTATTTCTTCTCTGACAATGAGAAACCTGACTCCACTTGTCCTAAATTTACTTACTAATTGACTAACCCTCCTCGTGTAACTCCACCATTTCCCCCTTACAAATGCCCTTTCCCTCTTACCTGGGCTCCAGTGCCCTGCATGAGCACCCCACATATACAATTACCCTCCTCACCTTGCTTGAAGTCCAACACCACCTGCAGGAAGCTCCTTTGAGGGGAAACCCTTTTCACTCTGCTCCCTCTGATTACCTGTGCCAGGCCACCACTACGACTGATCACTTCTTCATGCCACCCAGGCTCTGCCTGTAGAAATTACCACTACATAAATCTGCGAATCCAGTAGATCCACTGTGAACTGGTCTTGGGGCAGAAATACATTTACTTCTTAACTCTCATAAGCACCTTCCTATTGGGGTTGATGAGGACATTGTGGGTATCTGGGCAACAGTGTTGTCTGGTGTCCTATGTCCAATAGTCCTTAAAATGCCTGGATAGCACTCTTCCACAAGTATATATTTACCAGAATAAATAAATTAGGGAGGATCTGGGGTTATTAGTATTCATGTGCCCTGTTGTATTATAGGAGTTTTCTTGGTGAAGACCTTTCTCTTCAGTCTGTGAATTACAGGTCCGAAAAAGGACCTAAGGTCTAGAAACTGGGAAAAGGATCTTGTCTTTTTTTCCTTGCTTTTTTTCTTTTTTAAAAGAAAGAGGGTCAGTGAGAAAGTGGGAGAGAAAGACAGAAGCACTTTTTATTTAGTTTTTCATGTGACTTTCACTGCTCCTACACTTTGTTGTTACGTGGTGCTGGGATTCGAACCCGCATACTCATGTATGCCAGGTAAGCTCCATAAGCGCCGAGCCACCGCTCGAGCCGCTCTTCTTGCTTATTTTTGGTAAAAAGATCATTCTTTAGCCTTTTGTGGCAATCTGTTGGCTGATGCAGTTTTTGTGTTATGTGACTCATCCATTGCAGCACACTCAACGCTCAATTTCTGAACCTTTTCACATCTTTCTCAAGCATTGGCCTCAGGCACTAGAATTCCAATTAGCATGGTCCATTGCTTTCCCAAAATTTCTAAGAACCCGTCTTGCAGTGGATTTGCACTGTCTGCCAGGACCCTAGCCAAAATTTTTTTTATTAAGGAATTGAGTTATTATATAATCATAAATGCATTTAAAGTAACAATATGATATGCATATACATTTAAACCAGAATTACCCCCTAGATCCCTCCCTATACCCCCCATTATGTATCTCTGATTGCTCTAGATTATGTGTTACTATGCCCTTGTTGGGTCTAATACATGAGATTAATGACCTTTCACACAGGACTGGGTTTAGCTCCAGCCTCCACAAATGAGTGAAAACATTTGACCTTTGACTCTCTGGGTTTGGCTAACTTTGCTCAACATGATTTCTTCCTTCGCCATCCATTTATCTTCAAAGGCTGCAATTTTGTTATTTCTAATTGCTGAGTAAAACTCCATGGTATATATGTACCACAGTTTTTGGATCCAGTCATCCAGTGAGGAGCATCTGGGTTGGTTCCATAATTTAGCTATTGCAAACTGAGCTGCTGTGAACATAGATTTTGCTGTGTCGCTGTGATGTGCTGATTCTAACTCCTCTGGGAAAATATCCAGAAGAAGGATTGCTAGATTGTATGGTGGGTCCATCCATCATTTTTTGAGGATTCTCCACATTGCCTTCCAGAGCGGCTGGACCAGTCTGCAGTTCCACCAACAGGGCTAGTGTTCCTATCTCCCCACAACCCCTCCAGCATCTGTTATTGTTTGTATTCTTCATTTTTTGCCAATCTGACTGGTGTGAGGTGAAATCTTAATGTAGTTTTCATTTGCATTTCTCTAATTACTAGTGATTTAGAACACTTTCTCATGTATTCATTGCTAGCCAAATTTTTTAAATCCTATATTCCAGAAGATAAACTCTGTGTGTGTGCATGTGTATGGGCGCACACACGCACACACACACATGTGTGCGTGCTAGGCAAGCGCTGTACCACTGAGCCACATGCCCAGCGCAATAAACTCTTTCTTCACTCACTTTATATTTTATGCCCTTTGACCCGTCACCCACAGGAGTAGTTCCACACATCCTTCCTAGCTTCTTCCAACACATGTCAGCTAGGTCCCACTGCTCCTGAGGAGAGGCATCCTGGGTGATACAGCCCATCTTTCAATTGGGGGAAATTCTGAGAAGACCTCAGCTATGTCCCATCAGGGGCCAACATTCCAAGTCGGATGGGGCTGAGGGTGATCAAACTGTGCACAACAGCATCCGCTACAGGGTTTGCAACACAGAATACCATGGTTAACCCTGTAGAGTCACGGGGGAACTTCCATGTCTTCCCTGAGTGCTTCTCCAGGCCTGACTGACACATATATAGTTTATATAATTTAAATTGTGTTCTTAGTTTGATAATCTCTTAGTATGACCACCTTACCTGATTCAGTTAGCATCCCCTACCCCTACTTTGTCCTCCTTAACCAAAGGAAATAAAGAGCCAAGACCTTGTGATTATTTACTCCAGTGAGCTGTTTGAAAACAATCAGCTTTATATCATCCAGCCTCTGTGCTTTCCTCTCTTCTTAACTCCTATTTGCCTCTTTTTCTAATAATCATTGTGGGAAATAAGAAAAGGAAGAATATTCTTGATCAACTAACCTGTTTAAAAAGTTACATTTATTTTACTTCATTATCAATCCTTTCTTCTTCTCCAAAGTTATTAATTTAGTTCTGTCTGATTTTTCTTAATTTGCTTAAAGTTGTTTACACTTACATAATTGGAATCCAAGTCTGTGCTCTTTAGAGTTTGGCTTCCTTGATTTGCATTATGTTTGTGAGCCATGTTGTTGAATGCCTCAATCATTGAGTGGTTTTCAGTAATAAAGAGCAATTGAGGAGCCATCACCTCACTTTTTCCCTTATCTACCCCATAAGGAGCTTTTTTTGGAGGGAGATGTAGTTTTAATAGAAAAGTTATACTATATATCTGTATGTATACCTATAATACATAAAATAACAAGATTGGTTATGACCCCCCAAGAACCAATCTTCAATCTGTGGGGACAGTATCTTCCTTATTGAGAATATATGATGTAGAATGTGTTAGTTTTTCTTCACTGTGACTGAAATATTTGACATGAATGCCTTAAAGAAGGAAAGATTTTCTTTGGTTCAGTTTTGGAGATTTCAATCCATGGTCAGCTGGGTCCATTACTCTGGGCTTGTGGTGAGGCAGAACATCATGGCAGAAAGGCATGGTGGAAGAAAACTGCAGAGCTGATAGGAGCCAGGCAGCAGAGAAAGAGAAAGGGAGAGAAAGAGGGAGGAGGGGGTTGCAGAATAGAGTTCCCAAAGATACATCCCCAAGGACCCACCCCCTTCACTAGGTCCCACCTCCTACTCTTCACACCACCTCCCAACAATCCATTTAAATCATGAATCCCTCTGTGGATTAATCCCCTGATGAGGTCAAATCACGCCCCGAAGAGTCCCACCTCTGAACATTGCTACATCAGGGACCAAGTCATCAACACATGAGGCTTTGGGGAACAGTGTAGATTTAAGCCATAACATATGGTATTTCATTCTACAAATATTTTATATCTTTTCTTAAGAGAGAGAAAGAGACAGACAGAGAGAAATAATTAATTTTATTTTGTTTTTTTATGTGCACTTCATTGCTCTGACACTTCACTGTGTATGGGCTGCTGGGGTTCAAACCCACATCCTCATGCATGCCAGGCAAGCACATGAGCCACCGCTCCAGCCCCTCTGTATCTTTTTCTAATAATTTCAATGTCAATGGAAATTTGAGCTCTCTAATTTTTGTAGATTATATACAGTTGTACACTATATAATGATATTTTTTATCAACAATGGACCACATATACTATGGTATTTAACATATAATTTAAGTCTATAGTAGGCTCCACTCTCTAGGTTTGTGTAAGTATACTCTACAATGTTTGAACAATGTTGAAGTCAGCTAACCATGCATTTCTAGGAAGTATTGATACATGACTATGTAAGGCTCCTGTAAACCTCTTTACACATGTTATTTGATGCCCATATGAGCACATTTCTCTCACATATATACTTAGAATTTCTAGTTCATAAGATATACATATATTAAACTAACAAACAATTCCCAATACTTTTGCAAAGTTTTTACACAAATTTATGTTCCCACCAACAGAATTCCAGTTGCTGCACAACCCTATAAATATTTCATATGCCATATTTCTATTTTTACCTGTCATTATCCCCTGCTCTATAATGCCACTTCTGTCATAAAACAATTATCTGGGGCTGGAGTGGTAGCTCAGCAATTGTTGTGTTTGCCTGACATGCACAAGGGCATGAGCACCACATACACAATGAAGTGTTAAAGCAACGAAAGCCACATGAAAAACTAAATAAAATTTATTCTCTCTCTCTCTCTCTCTCACAGACACATTATCCCTCTCTCTCTTTTAAAAAAAATAATTATATTTACAATGGTTTGTTTCTGGACTCTTAGTTTGCTTTAGACTAGTGTTTTGATAGTTTCTGTAAATTTCTGGAGCCAAAAAAGGTGTGGGGTGGGGGCTCTACTAATCTTTTCAAATCAGCTATGTGTTGGGATACTCTTTCAACATTTCACACTTAAGCAGGCCTTTTACAACTCTGCCTTAGCCTTCACTTCCAACTTGCCTAGAACCTAAAATTCAGCCAGTGATTGTATTTTTTTTTTTCTGTGTGCAATATGACTTTTTTTTCCTTATGACCAAATTCACATCCAAGATAGATGCACAAACATATGTGCCCAAGAGCAGGGCATGAAGATATTAGGTTCTCTCCAATCTTGTTAAACATGGATGCTCTCAGTTCTCCAACTTCTTTTCAGGCTGATAGCTGAGCATCTCACCATTTCTATTGCATTTCTACCCAGGTGGAAGATAAGAACATGGCCTTTTGGGTCTGGTCGAACTGAGGTCCTGAATCTATTACTTACTTCTAACGAAGTCATTGAGCTGCTTGACCTCACTGAGCTCTGTTGCTGCTTCTTCCAAAGAGCTCAGTAATGGTCCCCTCATACTCTTGCCATGATTCTTCCAGGAGATCTCACAGAGGGAGCTTTTAGCAATGGCTGGATCATATTACTTTCTCAATCACCAGCAGCAGTTTGAATTATCATTATTCTAAAAGTATTTCCAGAGTTTTGGGTCTTCTAATGCCTTTTCTGGACATACATCTAGTTCTGGACACACACATGGGCTTTGTGAATCTCTGGTATGTGTAGGGCCTTTAAAACCCTTATTGCCTTATACATTTCCTTTCCCAAGCTCATCTGCTTGATCCAACTTTGACCCTCATCTTTTTTGTCTCCAACATTTCAATATAATGCTGTCCCAACTGTTGTCCTTAGGCCAAAATTACTGTGAGAAATATTTGTGCCTTGAAATGTTTTTGGCAAATGTCATTTGAGAAGCCTCTTTTTTCTCAGAGTGAGGAAGTCAGAAGTTAAAACAATTTGGAGTTTTAGTTTTCAGTATAAGGAAGTTTCCCTTAATTTTAGTAGGGGCCTTTTTCATTCCTTATATCATGATGTTATCCAACTTTGTCATTTTTTCTTAGGATTTAAAGTGGAAATTGTAAAGGAAGCAAAGATGGTTGCACCTTCACAGAGGAAACCATCCTTGTTCAAAAGAACTGGTTTAAGGAAGCCCTCCATGAGACCCAGGTAAGATGTAGGATCTGGCTATAGTAATATCTCCAGGTAAAACTTTTCCTTTTCTGTGTAGGTTTCCAGACCATTTCCCATGTATCATAATCTATGAACAAGCATACTTTACATTTTATTTCTTTTTTATATCTTTTTTTAAAGAGAGAGAGGAATGGTGAGAAATAATCAATTTTATTTAGTTTTTCATATGGCTTTTATTGCTCTGACACTCCATTGTGTATGTGGTATTGGGGTTCAAACCCACATCCTTATGCATGCCAGGCAAGTGCCATAACTGCTGAGCCACCACTCCAGTCCCACAATTTGCATTTTAAATTATTGTTTATTTTCTAAAATTGGCATCATGCAATATATATTATACAATCACTTTTTTAGCTTAAAACTATCGTGGGCATCCTTTTATATAACTGTGTGCAGATCTGCTTCCTTCCATGGTACGGATGTGGTGTGATTTATTTAACCATTCTCTTGTGTGGACTATGTTAGCTTTTCTCTGTTATGATCAAAATACCTGACAGAAACAACTTATAGGAAGAAAGATTTATTTTGGTTTATAGTTTCAGAGGTTCAGTCTGGTTGGGCAGCTCCGAGTCGGAAATATTATGGTAGAAGTGTGTGGTGGCAATAAGGTGCTCAGCTCATGGCTGCTGGGAAGCAGAGAGAGAGGGGTGAGCCA
Source organism: Aplodontia rufa (assembly GCA_004027875.1). Classification (NCBI taxonomy): domain Eukaryota; kingdom Metazoa; phylum Chordata; class Mammalia; order Rodentia; family Aplodontiidae; genus Aplodontia; species Aplodontia rufa. The sequence goes on from PVKS010006357.1 coordinate 60,907, forward strand.
GGGATAAGATTCAGTCCCCAAGGGAAAGCTCCCATTGACCCACTTCCTCCAGCCACACTTCATCTGCTACCCAGTAGTCCATTCAAATTATTAATCCATCAAGTGGATTAATCCACTGACGAGGTTACAGTTCTCATAACCCCAGACTTCTTATCTCTGAACATTCCTGCATTGCCTAATGCAAGAGCTTTCCTGGGAGACCTTTCAGTTCTAAACCATAACCTGGACATTTCCACTGTATTTAATTTTTCAGTGTTATAAATGGTACCACAATAGGAACACACGTATCCTCATCCATTTGTGTATTATCTGGATCATGTACTTCTGTAGTAACTTCCTAACTGGTTTCCTACTTCATGTCACCCTGCTTTCTAATCAATACAAGAGTGAGCCTCTGCTAGGCAAAGACTCTGTGGCCTTTTCTTTCAAAGGTTCCCACCCACTTGTCTTTCTCTTCCCCTTACAGCAAGTGAACTATACATAAAAAATTCTCCAAGTGTCAAGTCTGCTAGGACTTTCCTCCTTGCTGAAAGCCCAGGTCCCTAAAGTGTAACACCAAACATGTACTATTTTTTAGTGCTCTTTGTTCTTTGGATATGTTTTTTTCCTTCCTGACTATAATTTGACTATAGTTTTCTCCCAGGTCATACAATTCTTTTAGTCTCTCATTTTTCTACTTAGTTGTTATCTGTTGATAGATACATGGAACGTCCTCTTCTAGATTATGAGAATATAGTATTACATACAGATTTGGTAGTTAGTCTCTGGTAGAATGTTTTCATAGAAAAAAAATTCCCACAGGAATGTTTTTCAGTTACAGATACCATTCTTTGGAGGTGGTAAGTTTCTTCCTATTTTAAACACTGTAGAATGCCTTCCTTTCTATGAAATAGATCCTCCTCCTATTCCAATTTGTACTTCCTTTTCTAATCAGAGAGGCAGCATCTACCCATCTGAGACTCTACCTCCGCTGCTCTCTACCGTGTCTATAGAAATGCCTATTTTCCGAGTTAGTTGAACATGAATATCACAGAAGTCTTTTCTAAATCACATATTCACAAGATCTTCAAGTTCTAGAGGGAATATGCAAGTCATATATTCCAAATCCGTGACTTCAGTGAAGATCGCAACAGAAATGCCCAGGGATGCCACAGTTGCAGTCTTCTTAAGCCTTATCTCCCTGGCCCTCATTAAGTGTAATAAACAGCTGCTGATCATATACCATGTCCCAGACACTCTGAGTGTTAATGAACCAAATGATACATAGCCCTTGCCCCTAAGTGAATACATAGCTAAATAAAATGCCAGGCTCATCTTAAAATGTTTTTGTAAAATATTGGCTAGTTATTATAGGGATATAAGGGAAAGAGCAAGAAACTTTGAGTAAAGACTATGATAAATTAAAAATATTGGAGAAGATCCTGAACTTCACATAGAAATTTAGTTGCAGGGCTGGAACGGTGGCTCGGCGGTTATGGCACTTGCCTGGCATGTGCAGATACACGGCTTCAAACCCCAGCACCCACGTACACAACTGAGTGTCAGAGCAACGAAAGCCATGTGAAAAACTCAATAAAAACTGATTCTGTCTCTCCCTCTCTCTCTTACTGTCCTCCTCTCTCTCTCTTTAATTTAGTTGCAAAGAAAAGGGAGTATTTTGTGGGTAAGGCTAAACTCCACCTACATGCTGAAGAAATGAGAAATGACACAAATATGAACTTATTAATATAAAGGCAGCGTTTGAAGACTTGAAAATAGTCCAGTGGTGTTGAAGACTCTACAGAAATTAACAAAATTATAAGGAAATGCCAGAAACTAATTAGACAGCAAGGATCCTATAGATAAATGTCTAGAAATATCCAAATTACTGAATCTGACTCAAGGAGATGTAGAAAATATGAATAAACCTATAACAACAAACAATTAAAATAGCAGAACAAATATTGAAATGAAATTGAGTTTCCTCCTTTGAGCAGAATCAAAGAACATTGTGTTTTTCATCATTTAAATTTTTCTTACATAGCAACACCCAGACATTTAGGGCTTCACTGAAAAATTTACTGAAGTATTTAAAGGATAAATAATACCAATGTGTACTCTTTGAGGAAATAAGGAAGAAATAATACTTGCTACCTTATTCTATGAGGCTAGGTTTTTGGTTTTTTTGTTTATTTGTTTTTTTATTTTTGTTTTGTTTTGTTTTGTTTTTTGAAGAGAGAGCAGGACAGTGAGAGAGAGAGAGAGAATCAATTTTATTTAGTTTCTCATGTGGATTTCATTGCTCCAACACTTTGTTGTGTACATGGTGCTGGGGTTTGAACCCGCATACTCACGCATGCCAGGCAAGCACTATAACCATCGAACCACCGCTCCAGCCCTAAGGCCAGTATTATCTGGATCCCAAAACCATTAAAAAAATCATAAGAAAAGAAAACCATGGACTAATACCCCCTTTTGAATTTAGTATAAAAATATTCAATAAAGTATTAACAAACCAAATCCAGCAAGATTGGTTTAATATCCAAACCAATTAAAATAATATGACACATGAAATAAAAAGGATAAAACTAACATGACTATATCAATGGATACAGAAAAAGCTTTTTAAAATATTCAGCATCTATTTATGATTAAAAAAACTCAGTGAAATAGAATAGAAAATAACTCTCTCATTCTGATAAAGGGCATCTATCAAAAGCCTATAGCTAATATCACACATAATGAAATAGGTGCATAAAGGATTAAGAATGAATTCTTCAACATGTAGGTGTGTGTAGAGTTTAAATAATAACTATGACATAACGATGAAGTTTGAAGGGCAGTGGAAATTTGGAAGTGGAGCTCATGAGAACTGGGGATATAGTTTCACCATATCAATGAACATTGAAACCAAAGGAGAGCACAGATTACCCAGAAAAAAAAGTTTAAGGCAGAAAAGAAAATGATTACAGATAAAACATTAAAGTCATTTTATTTAGAGGACAGTGAAATAAGGAATCAGCAAAGGAAATTTTGTTCTTTTTTATTTTGTATTTTTTTATTTTAGAATATTTTTATTACTCTAAAAAAAAAAAAAAAACAACAAAAAACCCTGGACCTATTTGCAGTTACTCTCCATTTCCAAATACCTCCAGCCCTAGACAGCCACTAATTGACTTTCTTTTTCTTCTTCTTTTTTTTTATTAAATGGATATAGAATTACAAATGAGGGGGAAACATTATCAAAAATTCAAGAACCAATGTATATATACTTAGTTATCCAGGGCTAATGCCATATCATGGATGCCCAGCTTGGGGACCCCATGAGCAAAGGAAATTTTGAAATAAGGGATCAATAGCTGCTGATCAGTCACACTTTGAGTCACAGAAATGACTGTGCCAAATGAGAGCTGCTTTGAATCCATAATGTAAAAAGAGAGTTCCCTTGAAAAAAAAATTCTCACCTTTAAAATACCTCCCCTCGGAGCTGGAGCGGTGGCTCAGCGGTACTGGCGCTTGCCAAGCATGCGCAAGGATGCAAGTTCAAACCTCAACACCACGTACACCACAAAGTGTCAGAGCAACAAAGGCCACATGGATAACTAAATAAAACTGATTCTCTCTCTCCCTCTCTCTTTATAAAAATAAACAAATAAAAATAAATAAATAAATACTAAAATACCTCCCCCCCCTCCACCTGGTTGTCAAGCAATTGGACCAGGTTTAGGAAGGGCAGATGAAAGGTCAAATTAATCTCCAAGGAAACCCAGCTAACCAATTCTTCAGCCACGCTCTTCACACATGGCTAAGGTCTCTGCAGCTTCAGATGCCCTCCTCCTCCCTCACAGGAGCAGAACCCAGGGTCCGAATCCCTTTCTCTCCACCAGCCATGCTCTCTTGCTTTTCAGGAACTTGACAGAAGTCCTCCTAAATTCTCAGCACTTGGAGTTCTTCAGGGAGTTCCTCAGAGAACGGAAGGCCGAAAGCCCATTGCAATTCCTGATAGCCATACAGAAGATCAGCATGGAGACCAACGAAAAGATTTACAAGTCTTCACTGGAAAATATAATCAGGACTTACTTCCACAACAGAATCGCTCCTGGTACGCATCCTGTAATCCTGACCCTGTTTCCTTCGCCCTTTAGTGTCCAGAGAAATAGCCTGCCACACAGGAGCCCCAGGAGAGAGCTGAACAGAGCAGTGGCCACATGGAGGCGGAATTGAGACAAAGACCTGGGGGGAACAGCTGGATTTGGTTTGTTAATACTTCATTGAAGATTTTTATACTAAATTCAAAAGGGGGTATTAGTCCATGGTTTTCTTTTCTTATGATTTTTTAATGGTTTTGGGATCCAGATAATACTGGCCTTAGGGCTGGAGCAGTGGCTTGGTGGTTACTGTGCTTGCCTGGCATGCGCGAGTATTCGGATTCAAACCCCAGCACCAATTTTAGCAAAAGAAATTAAGTGCAAGATACCTTCACATACATCCTCTCATTTGATTTTATTTAATCCTAAAAATAGAATTTATTTAATCTCTGTGAGGTAGGCGTGATTAGCTGCCTTTTCCAAATGAAGATGAAATTTATTGACGTTAATCAGCCTATAGAACCAGCTTAATAGAACTTAAGTTCAGATTCTTGTCATCTGACCGTCAAATCAGCGAGGCTGGAGTCAAATGCAAAGGCCAGGTCCAGCTGTGTACGCAGCTGGAGTGTCTGCACCCTGCCCCTCTCCCCCATGGGAGGCAGGGAGCAGTTGGACCAGCTGTACAGGGGCGAGCTGTCTGAAAAGCCTCCATGGTGTCTGTCTTGTTTTCATGTCAGGAGGGTAAACCTGGCCCATGTAAATTCATCTTGGCTAGAGGTAGAGGGGAGTGCAAGTGAAATATTGACCTAAAATTCGGGAGGAAAAAATAAAAGAAAAAATTGGGGAGCACAGTCCCATCCTGGAGGTAACTAAATCTATGGAAAAATAATGAAGACAGAGCATCCTAGTTTAGCACAGATAAACAGACAGGGGTTTTATGAGGTTTTTGCTTTCAGTTAACCAAGATAAGGGCATAAATAGAAAAATAGAAATAGAGGTAAAATTAGCAAATCTTTATTTGTAAGAAATACTTAGTTGTTGAGCCTCAGAATATTGAATTCTGTACATGGTTTGAATGAGCCAGAAGAGAAAGGGGAGTACCCAGATCCTGCCCCTGATCCACCCTCAGCCTCATTAACCAGCACCATTGCCCTTCCTGTACCTCTTGGTAGTCCTGGAGTCCCCATCCGCTCCTCCGATTTAACATCAATCCTTCACTCTTGTGCTCTCTCCCTAAATGGAAAGCTCCCTACCAGCTGCAGAAATCAGTCCTTTAAATTTTTATTTTCTCAAAACACAGAAAAATAATTTACAAAATAAAAAAAATTAGGGTTGGGGATTTAGCTCAGTGGCAGAGCGCTTGCCTAGCAGGCACAAGGCCCCAAGTTCAGTCCTCAGCCCTGAAAAATATATATATATATTTTGCCTTAAGCACTCATCTTTGAAATTTGAATGGAACTAAAACAAGAGCGTTATTTTATCACAAACACACTTGCACATAGCATTCCATATACACGTTGAAGATTTTCAAATTATGGAAGACTCAAGAGTCAAACCAAGTTTAGAACAGGAGGCTGTGAGACTCTAAGAGAAAATACACCCTACCTTGGCAACTAGGCAAGGATGGTGGCCTTTTTTCTCTTTCTTGCATTTTTTAGAAGAAATTCTGCAGTGTGATGTCCCTCTTATCAAAGAAATCGCTCACATGCGCCACGTCAACACAACCACCTTGTTAATGCTCCAGAGCCACGTCATGAAATCTCTGGAGGAAAAGTGGTAAGTATGAAGCCAAGGGTTCTTTCTGTGGTCACTCGGTGGCTTTTGAAAGCCACATTAATCAAGGCTTTTGAAAGCCACATTAATCAAGGCTTTTGAAAGCCACAGTAATCAATAATTCTTTCTCACAGTTCATTGCCCCAGACCCCCTAGCAAAGGAAAAGCCAAACTTATCTTGAACCCTTCTTTCTACCTGCCCATGCACACGCTCGCACAGAGAGAGAAAAAGAGAGAGAGAGAGAAAGTATCTACTCCATTCCCTTAACAAGGAACAAGGTTGATCAGTAAAGGCAGACCCACATTAGCAAAGGATTGGAATGGCAAGAAGGGTATTTTTCCTTTTCTTAAAAAGAGAGAGGGACAATGAGAGAGAGAGAGGAAGAGAGAGAGAGAATCAATTTTATTTGGTTTTTCATGTGGCTTTCCTTGCTCTGACACTTCTTAGTACATGTGGTGCTGGGGTTCAAAACTGCGTCTGTGCCAGGCAAGCACGATACCGCTGAGCCACCGCTCCAGCCCAAGAAGGGTATTTTTTTGAGTAATTCACCATTCCCCCTTTCCCACTGCAACTGCTTCCAAAAGCTGAGCTAGGTTTGCCTGAGTGTTAACTTTCATGTGTCATATTTTTTGCCTTCTTGGATACTCTTGGTGTCCCTTCTGGCAGGTTTAAAAATTACCAAGAGCTGTTCCCAGTTCGTACCGTGGAGGTGGAACATGAAGCAGTACCTGTGCCTCGGAAGCCCTCAAAGACGGCACCCACCTCGTACCTGCAGGAATCCCAGGTCAGTGAGAAGATTGTGAAGGCTTCCTCACCTGCACCACTGCTCACCTGTTTAATCACCAAAACAGTGGCCCCCGGGGGTGGGTGTTTAAAACCCTATTTTACAAAGGAGGGACCTGAGGCACCGAAGAATTGTTACACTGGGAACTTAAAGTCCCTCCTCTACCTATGATCAGAAGCCGCTGAGTGACAAGCACAGGAGTTGGGCACTTGGGGATCAGTCAGTTTTTCACTGCTGAAAGCTGGTTTGGAGGACGTGGATTGACCATGAAGCCAAGTGGCTTTGTAACCTTGTGTGGACTGACACCTCAGTTGGACTGATTTACGTATCCAGTCACTGGCATCACAGGACAACTTAAGCCTCCACTCATGAGGGTGAACCCCAAACCATATGACAAGGGGTGGCCCTGAAAGATGTGTCCAACAGAGCAAATCCCAGAGACAGATGTAAAGGCTGAGAACAAAGTACACCCACTTCCTTCTCTGCTTGTTGATCTCTCAGGGCAGGAGAAATAAAGAAACAAGAGACTATAATGTTACTCAGGAAAATCTCTTCATATGGTTTGGAAAAAAAATTCATTCCCCTTAAATAATTACTTCCTCCATTCGGCTTAAGATCGGGGCATATCATATTGTTAACTACACATGCATTTATGATTGTACAACAGCACAACTCCTCAATAAAATTAAAAAAATAATAAATATAATGAGTTCAATTAAAAAAATAAAAAGTACTTCCTCAATGTGCTTTACAGTTGGTTAGAATCATAAAAATTTGAGCCCAGCTGTAACTATAAAGATCATGCTAAGAGATCTCTAAAATAATGCTTAAGCCCATTGATCTGGAACCCCAGAGGTGAAAATGTGCCACTCTCTCTTTTCTCTTCTGTACATCGACTCTGAGTCAGGACGCCATGAACAACAGCATATGATTGTACAAGAATACTGTACTCAGAACCAGAGCACTTGACTTTCATTTCAGGTCATCCACTGTTCTTAGAGAAGATAAAAGACAACTAGCATGTACGAAGACCTCCTTTGTGCCAAGCTCTGTGTTAGGGTTTTTCACCTTTCTAATCACTAAGCTTCACCACGACCGTGAAGGCCGTTGTTTCTATCTTAGTCATGGAGACATTTAGGCACGGGTCAAGGAATGGACCCAAATTATGAAATTAGGGAGAAGCTGTGCTCCAAACTCAAAGCCTCAAATCCCAAATCCAGTGTTTTTCTACCTCACCATGGCTATGTAAAGCCAGGCTTACACTGACTTTCCCTCTCTGTAGAATGAAACAGTTGAGCTGCTTGATCAGCAAGATTCTGTCTGGCTTTAAATATCCATTTACCTAGGGGTTGATGAACTGGAGAATGGTCACTGGGTACCTATTTTAAAGAGATGAAAAAACAAAATGTATTCACGTGTGATGTTTTATGGATGTGAGCAGGGGGATACAAGTAGGTACATGCAATTAGATTTTTTTTTTAACTTTAAATGCTTAGCAATGGTTTTTCTCATTTCCTTGTTTCTTCAACATCCACCTAAACCATCATCTCCTTCCTGGTCTTCCTATTCTGAGCACTCATACTTCCTCCCCAAGTGGCATCTCAAGTCATTGTTAAAAGACTGTGATAGAAGGAGCATGATCAATGACCTCAGCTATACCTCCTTGAAGTTGGAATCTTCCACCCATCACCTTCTTGCTTAGGGGACAAGTTCTTTGACCTGAACTTCCTTACCTGTAACTTGGAGCTAAAAATTATTCCTTCACAGAAATGTTGGATTAGATGTAAATAAATGTCAAGTTTCTGGCACACGACCGACTCTCAGCGATCAGCAGCTATATAATGCAATATCCCCCTCTCTTTTCACAGAGGAGAGGGTGGCTGAAAATGATCAGCTTTATCAAGAGCTTTTGCAAATGCCGCAAATGTATGACAAATCCCGCTAAGTTCCAGGAATTTGTAGACTATCTTCACTTGGAAATGCACAATACCAAAGAAAGTAAGTTATTTCTCTATTTACTCCCTGTCCATATTTCAGACACCAGGGTTAGTTCTGATCAGCACAGAGCATATCCCTTCATGTCACACCTGTGTCAGCCTGGGGTCTAGCCACAGCACCTGGGACAGAACAAGTGCTAGGTGTTCCCAAGGTGTTGGGGTCACCCTCCCACCCAACATATTCCAAAAGGAATCCTACTTCTACCACAGGGAGCACCACACCCACCGCAGCCATTCCTGAAGGAGCTTAGAGTGGAGGATGTACAAGAAGAGAGCAAATTCCAGAGCCTGGCTAGACAGTTTTCTTCCTCCCCGCCAGACAGCTAACCAGGGCTACCTCTCAGATCCAGCCTCAGAATGTTCCCTTCTCAGATGTGAATCACTGTGGATGGATTTCTTTGGATATATTCTAGTCGAGAAACTTTCTGAAGCATGTGTTTTATTCTTCTGACACCATCCAAATCTTCTAGAAGCATCTATACTTTTATTTATTCTTATCTTTTTTTCCACTCTAGATCTCTACCCTCAACTTCTTTAATAAACTTCTTGTCTCTTAGGTTTGGTCATTTTCTTTGTGTTACTTCTCTTGTTTACTCTAAGATACCTCCCTGATAAGCATCGCCAGAACCCCATTCTCAGGTTGAAGGTCAAGTCTGCATGTTCAGATTTCAGTCTCTGCAGGAACCTTAAGATTTAACATAACTACGCTGTGATTGTATCTCTCCTAGACAAGTACCATGAAAATACCCGTGCTTGCTCCATTGGCATCTTTGTTTTTGAATGTGTGTTGTCACACCACCTGAGCAGACGAGTTTTTCAGCAGCCCTTCAAGTCTCAGTACAAGGCTGTTTCCTAATGGTAGGGAATGACTATTTCAATAGACCCAAAGGTTTTCCCACTCTCCTTCCTTCATTGTCATTACTTCCAGGTTGAAAGCTTCAGACTGAAGAGTGACTTCATCAAACCAGATTGCAATTACTTCCCTTCTCTCCCCCAGATTTCAATGCCACACCCAATTCATCAGTACGGCCAACCCCACCATCCTCAAATGCCCGTGGTACAGACCAGGAGAATGGAGAGCCAACCCTTCTAAAGCGCCGTATACATGGCCACCGAATCATCACTGTCAACTTTGCAATTAATGATTTATATTTCTTTAATGAAATGGAAAAGTAAGTTTCCTAGCTCTCCTTCCTCTTCTTCCTCTCCCAGCTTTCCATCCTTAGAACTTCTCAGCAAAGACTGACTTGATGTAAGGGATATCGTGATTCAGCCCCATCAAGCAGTGATCTAAAACCCTACTGAATGCTCTCATTCTACCAAGTTCCTGTCTTTGGGACCTGAAGGTTTGTCAATCTCCTGGAGTTCCCAAGGTTGAAATGCGCTTACTAACCCCTATGAAGAGAGTGGAACACCTTTCTCTCCATTACTTAGAAATACAAAAAAAGGTCTTCTATGTAGCACCACTGGACCCATAGTTCTTCAAGTAAAGCCAGGAATTATCATAGTTTAAAATGTAGGTATGACATTAAATAGCCACTTTTAAGCTTAAATATATTAATGTACATTCATTCACCTGCCAGATGTTGATGCAAAGCCAAAGTCAATTCACTGATAGGTAGTCCATATATTTTTCTTACACAAATTCTAAACTATACTAGAAATGCTGTCAACTCACCCTCATTTTTTTAAAATAGAACAAAAAATTTTTAATTTTTTTATTTTAAAGCAATTTAATCCTTCTCAGATTTTGAGGGTTTTGGTTTGGGTTTGGTAACAGGAATTGAACCCCAAGGTGCTTAACCACTGAGCCATATCCCCTAGTCCTTTCTTCTTTGTTTATTTATAGACAGGTCTTGCTATATTGCTCAGGGCCTCACTAAGTTGCTGGGGCTGGTTTTGGACTCGCAATCCTCTTGCCTCAGCCTCCCGAGCCTCTGTGATTATAGGTTTGTGCCATCGGGTCTCAACTTCCCGTTGCCCAAGGTGCTGCACATGAGCGGGCCCTCTCTGCATCTCAGACCTGTCTCATGTCAGCACGTGTGAGGAAAGAGCAAGACAGCCCTTGGCCTCTGAAGCGCTCAGAGATGAAACCTGCCACAGACCAAGATGGATAAAGACAAGCACTTGAAAGCACCTAATGTGTGCTCTGTGCTCAATTAATTTTTGACAATGAGTGAACTATGATTGAATGAAGTCACTACCTGGCCCAGAACTGGCCCTGCCTTTTACAAGCCAGAAATATGTCTAGGCCAGTTGCCTACAGGATCACCACTCTTATCTTCTCCTTGTGATTTCTTGCTTAATGTGTCTCTTTTAGGTTTAATGATTTGGTGACTTCAGCTTACATGCTGCAGATGAACCGGACGTACAGTGAGAACGATGTGATACTGCTGCGGTCCAAGATTAACATCATCCTAAAACTCTTCCTGCATTCGGACATCCCTCCAAAGCTGAGGGTGAGAGGGCATCCCTCCACTTGGCCAATCACCAAGAAGTGTTTCCCCCATACGAGCCCTGAACTGCCAGGCACATCCTAAGACATGGACCCACTCAGTGTCCTACCTAGCAAGCCCACAAAAAAGCTCTGCCTTCTGGAAAGGGATGGTCATGAGGGTCCTGGGGGCCGGGAGAAATGGCCTGCCTTTCCTGGAGGCTCTGCTGGTGACAGGCTCCCACTCTGCGGGTAGGTGAACATCTCGGAGTCCCAGAAGGATGCCATCTTTTCTGCCATTGCAGACGGCCACCTTGATCGGAGCACCTTCCACGGGGCTCTCATGTCCGTCTTCCCCGTCATTATGTACTTCTGGAAAAGGTAACTTCCCCTCACCTGGCAACTGCCAAGGCTGGAAAACACAATTCACTTTCTAGACAGACTGCTGTCTTCCTCTGGGCCTCCAGTGCAGTTTCCAGTTTCACGGAAGTAAGATGTTCTTCTTATCCTCCCCGCCGAAGGCTGAGTCAGAGTGGAAGGTGGAGTGTGGGAACCACAATGCTGGGCTCCTCTCTGCTCCTGTCCTCTTCCTGTGCTTGTTTGGAGGGACAGTGCAAGGGCTTCTCACCCGAGGGCGAAGTGGCCCATAGCTCCTTGGGGGGAAATTGTCCCAGTACTGACTGGGGCACCCGCTTGTGCTTAGGAGCCTCAGGGGGCCCGCCAGAAGCTTTTACCACTGGGTCCAAATCATCACCTCTGAGGTTAATGATTTGCCAAATATTTCAGTTTTCTGGAAGAACTAGACATTCAGAATTTTATGACATCTCTTCCAAGGTTAAAGCGGCAAATATGGCAACTAAATCAAATGAAGACATTGTGAGCAGCCTGTGAAGGCCAAACAAAAAATGAACAAAATATCTGCAGCAAATGTAACCCGCGCCCGCTGGTTCCTAACCAGTCCAGGTGGTGTGGGCTGGCAGATCGGCCTCAGTCCTCCCAGCGGCTCCTTTACTCTGTGGTCTACCAAGGCCCCAGCTCAAGTCTAGCACACTGTCTGTGACAGTGACCAGAGGACAAGTGTGATACTTCCTCAGACAAAGCTAGTGGGGACCATTAGCTGACTGTCTCCTGGGTTTCCCTCCCTTCCTTCCAAAATGTGACTTTTTTAAAATTTGTTCGACATAGTCAGACATACTGGAGGGAAATGTTGTTACATATTCACACACATATGTAGATATGGACAAAGTAAAGAGACGATCCTAGTCCAGGATCTCCCCCTCTTCATCCATTCCCTGATCTCATGTCTCCTCTGTAATACCCACATGCTATAGATAGAAATAAGCATATAAATGTATATTAATTTTTAAATTTCTGAGTTTCCCTGCCTGCCTGAGTATAGTTTGGCTTCTACTGGGAGTCAAGTGAACCCAGACGTATTGATAACCCCCCTTTTCCTTCCTTTTCCTTTCCCTTCCTCACTCCCTCCTTTCTCTCCCCACCTTCATAGCTGTGATTCCCCTAGCTTATGTGATACTTCAGCTTTGGTGGGTTTATTAATTAAACATAGCTAACTTTCATCCCGTCTTAGGATTTACTCTAGCTTCCACATATGAGAGAAAATATTTGGCCCTTAAGTCTCTGCGTTTGGGATGATTTTTTCCATTTCCATCCACTTAGCTGCAAAAGTCATGATATGGTTCTTTCTAATAGCAGAGGAGAACTCCATTGTATATATAAATCACAATTTTTTAATCCATTCATCCAGCTAGTGTGACTTTGTTAAAATAAAAGTGTAAAGGTTTCTCACCAATTGCTAACCTTTATATTAAAATCCCTAAGCCAATATTATTTAAAACAGATTTACAGAAATACAAAAATCTTAATACATAAGCAATTAGCCTTTTAAGTCCCAATTGCTATCTGATGGCACCTAATTTTAGCTGTAGTTCTCCTACGAGGTGTTGAATCCTTGATGCTCGTGCAGCTGGTCCTTTATACTATGCAAACTGTGTTCATGAATATTATCTCAAGGAAGCTCCAACAACCCTAAGAGGTGGGTGGGGCCGGGAGTTGCCCCTGTTTTACAAGATGACAAACCAGTTCTCGTGGCCTCTTACCATCAGGAGGATGCATCTGTGGCATATTGGGAGGTCCAGGGGGGAAGGACAGTGTTCAGCAGATGGGGACAGGAGGAGGCTACTGTGGTAGAATAGGCTGCCCCTCGGGGAGTGGGGAGGACAGCAGCAGGCAAGCCCCCCAGAGCCAAGGGAGCATAGAGAATAAATCCAGATTGACCAAGGGTCCCATCCCAGGACTTGCTGAGGGTAGGGCAACAAGGGGATAGGGGGCCAGAAAGGAAAGGGTGGTAAGTGTTGTGGGCTCTAGGGAGCAAGGGTTCTGGAGTCACAGTGATTCAAGAGCCAGAGGAGCCAGCGTTATTCCAGAGAAAGGCCTGCTAAGAATAAGGTGGCAGAGCCAGGCTCTCAGGGAAGGGCGGATGGACCCAGTCAGACACTCCAGCTGCACCAGGTGGGGTTAAGTAAAAATTTCAGCATCTGCTCTCTCACTCAAATACCCCAGGGATGAATCCCGCCACAGGCCCAAGCATAGCAGAGTTTTGTTTTATTCATTCAACATAGTCTTGCATATTGGAGGGAATCATTGTTACATATTCATGCATGTGTGGATATTGACAAAGTAAGTTAAGGCCGATCCTAGTCCACGGTCTCCCCACTTCCATCACTCCCTACTACCAGGTCTCCCCTAATTTACCCTCATGTTGTAGATAGAATGAAGCCTATACATGTGTATTAATTTTTGAATTTTCTGATCCTCTCTGCTTGCCTATGTATAGTTGGGCTTCTCATGGGAATAGAGGGTTCCCAGCTGCATTGATAAACCCCCCTAATCCCTTCCTCCAGCTGCATTGTTAACCCCCCTAATCACTCCCTCCCCATCCTGCCCCCTCCCTTATCCCCCAGCTTCATAGTTATGGGTCCCCCTGCTTATATAAAAATTCACCTATGTCGAGTTTGTTTTTGAGCTTAGCTAACTTTCAATCCATAGCAGATTCTTCACAGACTCCCTTCACCCTTGGTTCCAAAAGAAAGTCCCAGGGTACTGCCTAGGGCAGGCCTTGCTGGAGCCAGGTCTGGACAGAAGAGACCTCAGAAGAAGGGCCTCTGAGCGCAGCACCGGAGGCGGCCTGCTCTCCTCCGTGGGACACCCATGTTCCCTGGGAGGCCTGGCCGCCTTATTCCAGCTCCCCACCCCTACCCCCGGGGCCAGGCCTTCTCCCTGTGACTGAAGGCCCTTCTTCTCACAGGTTCTGCACTTGGAAGGCCGCCCACTCTTACTTGCAGTATGTGGGGAAGTCGTTCAAAGACAGAAAAAGCCCTCCAAAATCTGTATACAAGTACCCGCCTTGGAGTGGAGGTAGGTTCCACCACTGCTGCAGCCTCGTCCTCCAGCAACCAACCGGGAAATGCAAAGGGAAGGCAAGGGCCCAGGGCCAGCCCTCACACTCACAGGGCACGGGCAGCTCCTTAACTTGGCCCTTAGAGAAATGGGGGGAGTCAGGGGAAAGCACATCTCATCTGTGGCTTCCAGGGCTAGGGAGAGGATACCTTGTCCATTACTGCTTCCAGCCCGGCTCCCACACACCTCTGGGTATGGCTGTCACAGTCCACGTGGTGGCGGCAGTGATCTGTTTCACCCCTGTGTAAGAGGCTCTCTGCCCAACTATCTCCGTTAAACCCTACTATTTGAAAAGCATTTAAAGAGAAAAATAAGAAAATAACTTAAAACTAGACAAATGGCATAGTTTTAATATGATAAATATGTGTGAACATATATATATTTTTTTTTCTCATTTTTTGCTGGTCTAGTTACCATTTTTTTATTTTATTCAGAAATTTATTTGTTGAACAATCAAACAAGCTTCTAATGAAATAATATAATATATAAATAAATTCTGAAAATTAGATTTGCCCCCAAGAGCCCCCACCAATTACCCACCCTTACCCCTCTGCCCCTCCTTCCCAATACATCTCTACAAATGCCTCAGGTAGTATGACACTACACTTTATCCGAATTTAAAACATGATAATAGACCTCCTTATATATTTCTTGATACAGATAAATTTATAAAAGCATAAAAAAACAGAAATAAAGATAAAAGTACCAATAGAGTTATCTTTGAGAGGTATGATTATGAGGGATTAATATATTAATCTATATTTATAGATTATATAGTCATGTAGTATTACTATACTTTTTAAAAATTTTATATATATATAGTATTTATTATATTCTTTAAAATGTATTACTAATATATTTATTTAATATAGAAATAATATATACTTATATAAACACATACTTTTACTGTACTTAAATATATGTAAGTGTATGTACTTCAGTATAAATACATAAATACAAGAACTTATTTATATTTTAAATAAATATATATTTAAGTATATATTTATGTACTTAGGTATATGCTTAAATAAGTATATGTACTTATTTATATTTTAACTAAATATATATATGATTGTACCACTTTCTTAGCACAGAGCCATTAAACCCAGTCCCTGTCCTGAAGCAGAGATACAGCTAAGATTAGTACTTGAGTGAAAGGGAATGTTAATGAAAGGGAGGAGAGCGGACAAAGCTGGAGATCTCTCAGCGGAAAGTTCTGGAAATCACAGTACAGGTCTGTGAATCTAGGGACAAGACCAGCATCAGAACAAAACACAGGTAGGACAGGGATGTTAAAAACAGCAACTCACCGCCCCATGATGGAGCAGAACATTCTCTTGATTTGGCTGGAACCGGCTTTATTCTCAGGTGCATTTTCCAGACACCTAGCCCTGCTCCCATGCCAGTTTTCAGGTGCACACAACCCTCCCTCTTAGAGTGCCAGTGAAGGCCCTTGGGAACAGCAAGGGGAGCAACCCTGGGCTGGCTGTAGGGCCTGCTCCTGCTCCTGAGAGGCATCCCACCCACAGGAGGCGCATGGCCTAGCTCTCTGGTGGAAGGTACACAATGAAGGCCCCTGGCTTGCAAAATGTCAGGTCAGCAGCCAGAAATCAGCAACTTCTTCAGTACTTGGGGCAAAGGGGCCTTGTGGGTGAGAGGGCTTAGTTAGGATGAAGGACAAGGAAGGGAATAATGAGGGGGGGAAGAGAGAGAAGCAGGCAAGAAGAGCAAGCAAAGGATTTTTGTGAGAGGAGGGAGACTGGGACCTTTCTGATAGCTGAGCCGCAGGGAAGTGAATCCCTAAATCTTCCCTGGTATCAGAAGGAGGAAGAGGACAGTGGACATGCCCTGAATTAAGGGATTAGACTCCAGGCCTCAAGAGCCCTCAAATGGGCTGAGGGACCACTCAGTGCCAGACAGACCTCCGATCTAATATGCACAGGTGTGGAATTGGATCATGCTTTATCATTAACAACGTGAGCAATGTTAGCGAAGGGCTTTTTGCTTGCTTAAGAAGATTCTTCTGGTTAGATGTCACAGGGTTTTTAAAGCACTCCTTTCTTCCTTCCCCAGGAGACCACACCATCCTGAGGTTCACCCTGCTCAGAGGTGCCGAGTGGCTGCGGCCTCCACAACGGGGAGATACAAGCACAAGTCCAGTCCAAAACTGTGAGTTGGAAATCCACTGCTCACAAGAGTCTACAGCTCAATTAGAGGGTAGCTAATGCCAGCTTGGCATACACCCTTATTTGGCCAGGAGTAGAGTGAGATCCCCAAATAGGAAGTGACCTGCTCAAGGTCACACAGCTTGTTTGTAGCAGAGATGGGTTAAAAGGAGGTTCTCCTGGCCTACTTCCAGGGCTCTAAACACAACTGTGATCTGAATAATTGTGTCTTCTTCCCAGACTAGCCAAAACACTACTCTATAGAAAGGAAGAAATAGGGGGTATCTCAATCCCTGACCTGAAATTATATTACAGAGCTGTATTAGCAAAAACAGCATGGTATTGGTACCAAAACAGAACCAAAAACCAGTGGAACCGAATAGAAGATCCTGAGACAAACCCTCATATCCTTAACTATTTGATCTTTGATAAAGGGGGCAAAAGTATAGTGTGGAAGAAAGACAGTCTGTTCAACAAATGGTGTTGGACAAACTGGACAGCCATTTGTAGACAACTGAAGCTGGATCCTTGTCTTTCGCCCTGCACAAAAATTAAATCAAAATGGATCAAAGACCTGGATATTAAGCCTACAACTTCAAATTTACTGGAAAAAGAAGTCAGGTCAACACTACACCTTATAGGAGTCGGCAGCTTCTTCCTTAACAAAACTCCTATGGTGCATGCTGTAAAATCAAAATTAAATGAATGGGATGCAATTAAACTAAAAAGTTTTTGCCCAGCTAAAGATCTAGTCAAGAGCATCAAGAGAGAACCTACAGAATGGGAGAAAATTTTTGCCTGCTACACTTCGGACAGAGGGCTAATATCCAGAATATACAGGGAACTAAAGAAACTAAAGTCCAAACTTGCAAATAATCCAATCGATAAATGGGCTAAAGAACTCAAAAGGAACTTCTCTCCAGTGGAAGTCCAGAAAGCCCACAAATATATGAGAAAATGCTCTACATCCTTAGTTATAAGGGAAATGCAAATCAAAACTTCCATGAGATACCACCTCACTCCTGTTAGAGTGGCAAAAATGAAGAATACAAACAACGACAGATGCTGGAGGGGCTGTGGGAAAAGAGGAACACTACTACACTGCCGGTGGGACTGCAAACTGGTTCAGCCACTATGGAAAGCTGTATGGAGAATCCTCAAAAAATTAAGGATGGAACCACCTTATGACCCAGCTATCCCACTCCTGGGAATTTTCCCAAAAGACTTAGAATCAGCATATTATAGTGATGTGGCTTCATCAATGTTTATAGCAGCTCAATTTACTATAGCTAGATTATGGAACCA